>AWWV01013229.1:0-14585 GCA_001974805.1 Corchorus capsularis | reverse complement strand
TATTACGTTTAATGAATTTATTTTGATTAATAGGGTTTGATTTTTAATTAACATGATAATATCATTTTTTTATCAAATTTAACGTATATGTATGAGAAGCATTGGTTTTCATTTAAGGATTCCCTAATTTGTAAAAATTTGCTAAGTTGTGTTCTAATTTGTTGGAATTGTGTATTTTGATCCTTATTTGAGAAAATCTTAAAACGTTTAGTCCTTATTTGAGCATTTAGTCTTGGCAACAGGGCTTATTTGGCCCTTTTTAAGAGTTCTGGGGCTTATTTGGCCGAAATAATAGTTCAGGGGCTTATTTGACGGTTCGGTGTAAGTTCATGGGTTTTTTTGCCCATTAAGCCATTACTTTATTGTACATGCATGGTTTTAATTAATAATTCTCATGTGTAACTCAAGGATTTGCCAGAAACAAAAAGAATAATCTTAACCATCCCTTAAGGTCAATGACTTAGCAGTTAGGATATTATAATTATCATTGTTTAATTAGGTTTTTTATAAAATAAAAGCCAGACTTGCAAGCTCGTTGGGATTAAATAACTCCAACAAAGTTCCTAAACACAAAGGCCATTAATTCTTCCAAAAATGGCTTTCTCCAATAAGCTTTTCTTTGTGGTAGTACTTGTAGCGTCGTGCATGGTGGTTGTTGCTCCCATGGTCGCTGTTGCCGACGAGCTCTGCAGCTACGCCTTCAAAGCAGTGACGATTCCGAGTTGCAAAGTTTACCTGACTTCGTCGAGAGATGATCAAATTAATTTCCATCGTTGCTGCGAATCCCTTAGGAACGACTATTATTCGCGGGAGGACTCTTATGTCGGTATCTGCCGTTGCATCGAAGAAGACAGTCCTATTTTGGATGGTCTTAATATGGATTTGGTTCTGATAAGTGCAATAATTTACACTTTTTAGAGCTTATTTAGATTATATCTTAAGCATTATTATTGCACTTTCTATGTTTTTTAGGATAAATTCTCATATTTTGTGTTTTTGAGCTTGTAGCTTAATTTGGAGTGATTTTAGGAGAAAAATCGTAACTTTCAATCCGGAGATCCGTTCAAGGCAATTCAAGTACTCATGGAAAGAGGATTCAAGGTTCTACAACTTTCATTTAGGACTCGGAAGCTAATTTGGACTTGAAGAGAGTGAAAACGATGAAGGAAGTTGAAGACTTGGCAAAAATCCTGATGAAGTCTAACTGGAAGCCCGATTACCCCTCAATTGGGAGTCTGCTTGAAACCTCCAATTTGCACGAACTCAGTATCATGACCGGGTGCCCACTTGACCCCCAACCGAGCCCCCGTTGTGCCTGACGGAATTTAAACCTATTTTTTCAGATTTTTCGATTTTGCCTCTAATTAGTCCAAATTACTTTAGGACTTTTTGTATCCCTATAAATACAGACTTTTAGGATTACTAGTTTTAGCTTTCACGTGTGTTGCACGTGGCGCAACGTGTTTAAATAAAATATTCATATGAAATTATGATAATTTCTCTATTAAATTATGATAATTGCACTATTCTTTATGATCCCATTATGAAATTTTGATAACCTTCCTATGAAATTTTAATAACGATACTATGGAATTTCGAGAACCTTTTTATAAATTTTTTTAATCTTTTTATGAAATTTGGTTAACCTCCCTAAGGAATTTTGAAGATCTCAATATGAAATTTTGATAACCAACACTATGAGATGTTGATAACCTCCATATGATATATTGATAACCACTTTATGAAAATTTAAAAACCTCCATATGAATTGTTAGTAATCACAATCTTATTATTGATAGCATATTCATATGCTATTTGCAGAGACCATTCTCAATTTTATTAAGGAGTTGATATACATAAACCAATATGAATATGCTAAAATGCAGCTTCACTAAAAGGCTGAAACTTTGCTGGCTGCATATGAGGATCGATGATCAACACTTTAACTCAATCTCCTTCATAAGTTGAAATCAATCAATCAACTTTCGTTAACCAATTAGAAAGTTAATAAAATGGATATTGGGAAAAGGATGAGTGAGCACGAGTAAGACATTGTTGTTGGTTGGAGAGAAAGCAGAGCAAGATTAGGAATAGAAGTTCTGAACACAATATAATGGTGGGTTTGGGGCTATTATATAGGAGGAGACTACCATGCAATGGATTCCTCGTGTTGAAGACCATGGAACTCTTATGCACCTCTCCTTTTTCTTGAGACTAACCTCTAAATGCCAGAAATGGAAGCTTGATAAACTCTTGCAAAATTAAAAAAAAAAGTTGCCTCATAGAGCTTCACCATTTTCTTCTTCGTTTTTCCCCCTTTTTTCCTTCCCCAATAATACAAAATGCACTGACAATATTATATTTCCAACTGGGGAAAAAAAGAAATATATAAACATGGGACCAAACAATAAATTAATTTCCTGCATGCAGAAAATATATTTACATATATTTGGGATATGAAATAGACGTAGATAATTGTCATAAAGTTTATGACGTATATTTCATGCATGTCATAAAGTTTGCTTTGATAATTTGACTCCAAAATCATCATCAATACTTGTCCATATCATTTGACGGCAAACATCGATGTTGAACTTTGTTGTTTATATAAACTTTGCTGCTGCTATTTCAAAGCCATCATGGATGGAAGAAAACCATCTATATGCAAATGCACAATATTTAAGCTCAACAAAATTTTAGTTTTATTTAGGAAATAAAATTTAGCTTTTCTTTTTATCTTCCTAAAGTTATTAATGTATCTCTTTGTCTTAAAGGAGATTTAGTGATTCACAATTCATGAATGGTCTGAAACTTTCAATAAATAAAAAACATGGCATTTCCCGGGAAATTTCCACCCATATCCAATCACTATCGATGTTATCATTTCCTATGAACAAAGTGATGGAGGTGATTCTGTTTTTTTTTTCTTCATAAGAATGCTAATCGAGTAATTAGAATTAATTATTTTTCTTCACAATTCATGAATGCTTTGAAACTTTCAATAAATAAAAAGCATATGTCATTATTTCCCGAGAAATTTACCCATATCCAATCATTATCGATGTTATCATTTCCTAGGAACAAAAGGATGGAGGTGATTCTGTTTTTTTATCAGATGATGTAGGTGATTCTGACATAATGAGAGTGGGAATGCTAATCAAGCAGTAATTAAAATTAAGGGAGATTTAGTGATTCACAAAGAATTTAGCTTTTCTTTATGTTTTCATGATGTTATTAATGCATCTTTTTGTCTTAAAGGAGATTTAGTGATTCACAATTCATGAATGCTCCGAAACTTTCAATAAATAAAAAGAATTTGTGATTTCCCGGGAAATTTCCACCCATTTCCAATCACTATCGATGTTATCATTTCCTAGGAACAAAGTGATGGAGGTGATTCTCTCTCTCTCTCTCTCTCTCTGATGACATGATCGATGTAGGTGATTCTGACATGATGAGAATGGTATCCCATAATAATTTTATAAGAATGCTAATCAAGTAATTAGAATTAAAGGAATTTAATCATTCACATAGAATTTAGCTTTTCTTTCTGTCTTCCTAAAGTTATTAATGCATCCCTTTGTCTTGGAAAGTTTGCTTGAAACTAATTGATTATCTTTTACTTGAATTTAGTTGTTGCGCGAATTGCATGAGAAGCAAAATTAAGCAAAGGCAGAATTGAAAGCACAATAAGAATTGGAGTGAGGATTTGGCCCATCACAAAAAGACACAGGGAACTTTGGCGTGGGAACATAGAGCGATTTTAAATGGCGAAGAGGAATGGAGCTAACAGGCTAATAAGAAGAAATTTAAGAAAGTAAAAATTGGTAGAGGAATAGTATGGGCATGGAGATGGGGGAATTTAAAGCATTAAAACTGTTAGGAATTTCGTAAGTGTAAGATTGTTTGCTAATTACAAACAAGTTACTCCAGGATACAACAAAACCCCTGAAATCACCAAGTATGGAAGAGAACAGTTTTTGGGAGAGAAGAAAACGTGATAATAAACATGGAGAAGTTTAGTATTTATAAATACTGAATGGTTATCTTAAACAATTACCAATTCAATAAACTGTTTTATTCAAAATGAATAACTGCCTAATCCTTTTAATAAGGTAAAAGTTTAGATAATTTTCACATGGTAAAAACGAATTTATTAAATAAATTCCTATAGGTTTCAAAAAATTTAAAAACTTAGAAAAAACTAAATCCCTTTTAGTTCTAGGGTTTAGGGTTAGGGTTCCAAACTTTTGACCCTCCTATTCAATGCAACATCAATCTATTTATCAATACAATATTGTCAGTCTATGTCAAAGCCTAAAGCAACTATCAACTATCAACTATGTTGATCAAACCTCTTTGCAAACTTACACTCTCTAGCCCCATGTTGTGCCCATCCAGTTAACGACGCCCCCACCCACCATGTTCTATTTATCATCGAAGTTCAAATTACGATTTCCACAAGTGTTTCCATCTTCGTGAATCGTGAGAGAGTAGCAGTTATTGTTGAATCTTTCAAATTCAATACGGACAGAATTCGTATAAGATTTTCAGGCAATTCAGTTATTCTATTATTTTAGATATACTAGTTTTAGCTATCACGTACGTTGCACGTGGTGCAACGTGTTTAAATAAAATATTCATATGAAATTACGATAACCTCTCTATTAAATTATGATAACCTCCTATGAAATTTTGATAACGGTACTATGGAATTTCAAGAATCCTTTTATAAAATTTTTAAACTTTCTTATGAAATTTCGTTAACCTCCTTAAGGAATTTTGAAGATCTCAATATGAAATTTTGATAACTTCCCAATGAAATTTTGATAACCAACACTATGAGATTTTGATAACCTCCATATGATATATTGATAACCACTTTATAAAAATTTAAAAACTTCCATATGAATTGTTAGTAATCACACTTTAAAATTTTGATAATCACACCATGAAATTGTGATAACCTCGCTATGAAATTTTGATAAATCTTTCTATAAAATTTTAATAAACCTCCCTATAAAATTTTGATAACTTTCTTATGAAATCTGATAATTACAAATTTTGATAAACTCCCTATGATTTTTTAATAACCCCATTATGAAATTTTGTTAATCTCCCTATGAAATTTCGATAACCCTCTTATGAAATTTTGAAAATTAAACTATTAAAATTTGATAACCTTCATATGAAATTTTGATATCCTCACTGAATTTTGATATCCTCCCTGAATTTTGGTATCCTCCCTGAAATTTTGATTACTCCATCATAAAAGTTTAATAACCTTTCTAATTTGGTAACCATACTATGAAATTTTGATAACCTCCCTAGAAATACCACTATGAAATTTTTGTAATCAGATTTTGAAAATTTGATAACCTCTTCATGAAATTTTGATAACATCTTTATAAAATTTTGTTTACCCCTCTATGAAATTTTGATAATCACATTATGTAATTTTGATAACCTCGCTTTGAAATTTTGATAACAACACTATGAAATTTTGATAATCTTCATATAAATTTTGATAATCATATCTTTATGAAATTTCGATAATCACTCTATGAGATTTGATAACCTTCTATTAAATTTTGGTACTCCTTATGAAATTGAGACTTTTATAACCTTCATATGAAATTTTGATAACCACACTATAAAATTTCGATAACCTCCCGATGAAGTATTAGTAACCTTCTAATGAAATTTTGTTAACCACACTATGAAATTCGTATAACCTCGCTATGACATTTTGAAATCTTTTTGATAACCTTTCTATAAATCGTGATAATTAACCACCCTATGAAATTTCAATAACCAACCTAAGAAATTTTAATAACCTGATCCTATGAAATTTTGGTAACCACTCTATGAAATTTTGGTAACTACACACTGAAATTTTGGTAACCACACTATGGAATTTTGATGACCTCCTCATGGAATTATAATAACCAAAGTAAAATATTAAATTGATATAATTGAATAATTTATAATTAAAAAAATAATGGAATAATTAAAAATATTATTTAGTAATGGCAATTTAGAAATATGTTTAAAAAAAGGGTACAATTGGAAATATGTTTTAAAAATAATGGTACAATCGGAAAACATAAAGTTTCCCCTTATTCGTACTTTTATATATAGTATAGATGAAAATTTAAACACAAGTAATAAAAATTTTAAGGTGAATGAAATTGACGGTATATATATACAATATATATACAATAACATAATTTTATAAATTAATGTTATCTATGTAATTTTGCAGCATTCAATAATCTATATATTTTAATAACTCCGGAATTTATATATTATAGTCTTGCATATATAGTTGTCATACAAATTTTGAAATTTTAGTATGTGTCTTACAATACAATATTAACGTTCCTCACAAATTAATTTAAGCTACTTTAATATATCCAATTAGGGCTTAGGCTCTCCGCGCTTACAAGGCCTTTCGTTTTGGGTCCTTTTGATTTTTTTGGCCCAAAAAAAGACCTTTCGTTTTGGGTCCTTTCGGCTTAGGACCATAACTTGGGCTAAAAAATCAAAAGTTTTGGATCCTTTGGGCTTAGGACCATAATTTGGGATAAGAAAATCAAAAGTAAGAACAGAGCTAAGAGAATCAAAAGTAAGAAGAGCTGGTTCAAATGTTAAGTGCTCTATTCCCTAGGTATGCGTATGTACTTCAGTCTCATATTATTTGTCTTTTTAGAATTAAACTAATCATATATTTGACATTTAATTACAATATATATATATAATCAAATTTTTAAAAAAATATGTTTTGAAGAGTTTAAGACTTAATCTAATCAAAACATAATTTTTTAAAATTTATTTTTTATATAATTTTTTTATAATTAAAGATAAAAGTTAGGAAACTTTGACTCAAAAGGGACAGATAATATGAGAATGAGAGAGTACAATATAATTTTTTATTCAACTTAACGAGCATAAGGTTTAATTAATTAACTACATAAATATATATATATATATATTATATTATTTTCTTTTTATTATGTACATGTTTTGATAATTAACTATAATTAATTAAAATAAATTTTTTGGCACCAATTAAATAAATTTTTTTATCGAATTAATTAAATAATCTGTATGCATCACTTCTTTTATTCAACCTAGCAATGAAAGGATATGTACTACTATTAAATTAAATAAAATTTCATTTTCTTCCATGAAAAATCATTTTCTTATACAAAAGTTATTTACAACAAAGATATATACAATTCCAATGTATTCGCTTCCTTTCCCCCAAGAAGCGCACACAAGCCATTCACAAATCTGTTGCACCTTCTTAAGAAACCTGAAACTTTGTTGGCTGAATGAGGTTTTGAGGATCAACCCTTATTTCAATCTGCTACATAGGTTAAAACCAATCTACATTTCTTGTGGAAGTTTTCGGTTGCTTCTTTGGCTTTTGGTACCTATTATTTTCAAACTTAGCTTTAACTATTAGAGAATAAAGCAAGTCTGCCTCCGCTGAAACGTCAAAAGGCATGTTCAGGATGCTACAGGAAACATAAACACATACAAAGCATCAGGTAAAAGCCACTAATTAACAAATTCAAGCTAGGTTGTATCTAAGTCAATCATGATAATAGCCCTTCACAGTTTGCATAGACGCAACCAAAATTTCTTGAAGGCAGTTAGAGATACATACCTATCAAGTAACTCCTCTAAAATAACTCTTTGTGAGGGTGTCACAAAATGGATGCAACTTCTTGGACATTGACCAACCGCAAGCTGAACTTGGTAATCGTCAGCATGTCCTGATTGATTGAACAATGATGACTCAAAATGACTTTAAAATTGGATATGTAAAATTAACTGAGAAACTTATTATCTAGTGATATTGTCTCTACTGTTGTTCTTAAAGTGTTCAGAAGTCTAAAGTACCAGAAAAGTGAGCTAATGTACTATGCCAGAAATGTGATTTATTCCCTTGCTAACTGGCTATAGATCTTGGGAACAAGAAACACAGAGATGAATATACTAACCTTGAGAAGTTGCACGTGCAGTTCCAGTTGAAGGATCATATGTAAATGCATGAGGGGCTCTCTTTACACATGAATATGGGCACCCTACACGTGTTCCAGAACAGCGTTGCTTAGAGAGTAAAATAACAAATATCACATTATGTTTTATGTTAAGAACTTGCAATATGCTTAACCTGGAAAACTTTCTTGCACATTTAAAGCAGATCGAACATATATAATGTTGAATGAACTCATGATTACCTTTGCCAACACAAAGAACTTCATTAACAAAAACGTCAAAT
The DNA here is from genome assembly GCA_001974805.1 of Corchorus capsularis. Taxonomy (NCBI): domain Eukaryota; kingdom Viridiplantae; phylum Streptophyta; class Magnoliopsida; order Malvales; family Malvaceae; genus Corchorus; species Corchorus capsularis. The sequence continues at coordinate 6,292 of AWWV01013229.1, read as the reverse complement.
GCTTCACACTCAGGGCTGTCAAAGGGATCTAAACATTCCCTACACAATGCATATCCAACAGTAAACAATATTGCATTGCACCATAAAAATGCCCAAGAGACACAGAAATGACAAGGCAATGCATATAACAGGCCAAACCGATGCACATAATCGAAAAAGAAACTGAATTGGCCAACCAAATTTAGGACATGCAAAATATTACCAAATGTTGTTGATCGATATTGTTGATAAATCAAAAAAAAAATCAACATAGCAATTTCCACTTAAATCCATTTAAAGGGAATGTTTAGTTCTTGAATCCATTTAAAGGGGGAAAGAGACCAGGGAACAAAAAATTAACCTCTCAATTATCTCAGACCGGCTATAATTGGATAGAATCTGCATGCATAATCAATACAAAATTGATCACTAAATTGAGTATGACAAAAAGCATAAAGAAAGAACATAATTTTGCAATAAGTAATGAAGATATATAATATCATCTAACACAAATGGGAATCCAATCCAAGTCATAAATTAAAAAAATAAAAAAAAGGCAGAAAAAGGAACAAATAAAAGAAACCTCATAGGCCTGGATTACACGGCGGATCATAGCATCAGAATCTCCTACATCTCTGTTTACATCCGGATGATACTGCTTTACCTGTGAACAAAAAAAAGAAAAAGTCATACTCCATTAGTTAACAAGATAAAGAAATTATTTTTTTGAAGAAGTTAATTTGATTGTTATTCATTACTTTAGCGCGGAACGCAGCTTTGAGCTCAGCGGCGGAGCAATCAGGGTTGACGCCGAGGACGGCGTAGGCAGATGAAGTGGAGAGAACCGGTGGAGAATCCTCGGCTCTCCCTCTGCAATAAACTGTCAATCGAGTAGACAAACGACGTCGTTTGGACACTTTAGCAAAGTTGGAGAAAACTTGACTGCTGGAATCTTTAACGGTCGCCGGAAGTGGAAGAGCCGGAGCAACAGAACTGTAGAGACACGACAATCTCATAGTCAGTCAGTCTATAAATTTTCAATTTTGAATTTTCAGTTGATTTTCAGTTAGTGGCCTGAGCCTCAGAAATTGATTTTTACGATAGCTAACTTAAACGGTGCGTTTTGAACTTTCAAGGGACTTGGACTTGGGCCTAAACTTTTAATTTTGATTGAGGTCGGTGAAGGAGGAAACTCGCGGCTGATCCTTCCGGTCCTATAAAATTTCTGAACGTTTCCCGCCATTCTCTCGTATATTAATGTCCGTGTCTGTTAATTAACTGTTAATCAAGCATTTTCACATTCTTCCTTTTTAGCACCGCTATTAGCTTTCTTTCTCTCTCTTTGCTCTTTGAGATTGGTGACTTGGGAAGCTCACATCGGTTGAAGAGAGGAGGAGAAAAGTCGAAATGGCGAAATCGAGCGCGGACGATGAGGAGCTACGGCGAGCCTGCGAGGCCGCAATTGAAGGCACCAAGCAGAAGATCGTCTTGTCGACTCGCGTTGGCGTTGCTAAAAGCCGCGGGATCTGGGGCAAATCTGGCAAACTGGGCCGTCACATGGCTAAACCTAGAGTCCTCGCTCTCTCTAGTTCGTCTTTCCATCTTTCCTTTTATTCTTGTTCATAATCTGAGAATGTTTAATCTGTTTCAATTTAGGATGTAGTGAATTTCTTGTTTCTCATTTTCAATGGAAATTCCCTTTAGGATTGTGATAAATACGACGTTGAACTATTGAACTAACCGTTAGGAATTAGGACAGTAAATTTCTAAAGAATTGGTAGGATAGGACAGTTGAAATTCGGGAAAGTAAAAGCTAAGCTTAGTAAAGATTATATGCTAATTAAATTAAAATATAGTGATCAGATTTGAAGTGGCATGTTATTCCCTATCTGTCCACCTTGTTTGGCATAATGTTGGATTCCTGAAGCTTCTTTTCATGTTGAAGCTGGATGCGAGTAATTATGATGCGTTTCAAGTTAACTACTTTCTCTAAAATGGTTTGAGCCTGAATTAGAATAAAACGATTATGCTCTTTTGAATGGATATATTTCCTTTAATAGAAGGTTATATAAATGACCTATGCTTTGTGCAGTGAAATCAAAAGGTCAGAGGACTAAAGCTTTTCAGTGAGTCATGAAGTATTCTACCGGTGGAGTTCTTGAGGTAATTGTCTCTTAACTTAGTCTTTCAGACATTGTGTATTAGGAAAAACAAGAATTAGTGCAGAAAGAGTATCCAATGAATGTTATCATTCTTTGTTGAGTAAGCTTTGTTAATGTTATTGACTGGAGCTTACTAAAGCTGAAGTCAGAAGAATTGGGCTGGCCATTTTGAGGTTGCATGTGGCTTACCTTTAATCAGTATTGGCCTCTTGAGGTTGGGCTGGACCAGCTTTATGTCTTATTGGTGGTACATTTGCTTGCCTCTCTGGTTTCATTATGCTGATCCAGTCGATGATCCAGTCGATGTATTATTAGTTTCTGATCGTCTTTGAGTCTGTTAGCGCTGAATCAAGAGCTAGATGATGCCCATGATAAAGTAGGAGCTAGCATTTTTTATTATTCATGTGGATCAACCCTTTACTACTGATGTTTGCTATAGAGAAATTCATGAATTAACAAATGACTGAATAAATCTAGCCAATTTGTTTTACCTCTTCATGTGAAATACTGAATTATTGACATGAGTTGTGGAAATTGTGCAGACTGCTAAGCTGTAGAAACTGAAGCATCTTTCTAAGGTGGAGGTTATAACTAATGACCTCAGTAAATGTACTTTTACTTTGGTAAGCCCTTTCTTTTAGTTATTTTTAGAATATTATAATTAGAAGCTATATGTTCTTTGACCTCAAGAACTGCTTATCGATATGTGTGATTTAAAGATGCAATTGAGCAGAAGTTGAAGCTATTTCTATCTTGATCTTTAAGCTTCTCTTGTATTCTCTCCCCGAACGAGATTCTTTTTTTGTTTCTAACCGAACTTCTTATAGGGATTTGACAACCTCAGAATTCAGAGTGTATCTCCACCTCAGTGGACCATGCGCAACATTGATGACAGGTGAACAGAAGTAGCTCTGCACTGAAGATATCACTTGTTTTTTTATTAGGATGTTTCTTTTGATTCCCCCTTGTCCTTTCCTTTTGTTACTCCAACAAAATCTGTTCTTATTATCTCTTCTAATTAATCTTTTCGCAATTGGATGTTGTTGATTAGAGTTATTGATTTTTCAATGTCCTTTCTTAAATTTTTTGCAGGAACCGCCTTTTACTACGTATGATGAACATCTGCAAAGATGTACTAGGTCGTCTTCCCAAAGTTGTTGGTATAGATGCCGTGGAGATGGCTCTTTGGGCTAAGGTGAGTGCAATGACTATATTCTTTCTGATTTCTTGACTGTTGTATGAGACTAAATTATTGTTTTCATACATTATAGCTTACTTCAAATTCAAAGAAAGCTTTAATTACTTCTTTATTGCTGCTGAAGATTTGTACACATTCATTCAATCAAGATTGTTTTGCACAAGTGTTTGCAGAGCATAACATAAACTTTTAGTTCTGCAGAGTTTAAGGGTGTTTTAACTTATTGGTTCTTGTAGATTGGTGGTCATTTTAGATTTCATCGTATTTAGTTGTGATTAAGCAGTAATATTTCAAAATTTTTCTGGATATATATTTTCTTTCTTGTCATTGACTTCTACGTTATATCTAGGAAAATACACCCTCAGTTCCTACTCAAAGGAACCAGCAAGATGGGCAGCCAGTTGAAACTACAGTAACTGAAAGTGAATTGAAAGTGACTGTGGAAAAAGAACTTGTCTCTCAAGCTGAAGAAGAGGACATGGAGGCTCTGTTGGGGCACGTATGTTGTTTCTTTATTCTATTTTAAGTTTCTTCAATGAAAGTCAGATGTGCTGCACCCTTAATCAAGTTCATAGATTTCTTCTAGAGTTGAAATGCTAATGCAAAATGATAGTAGATATAATGCATGAAACATAGTTTAAGTCCAATGATTTGATATGCATGTTTTTATATATTTTTCACTAGATCCTGAAATACTAAATTAGATAAGCACTTGATTGTATGCTATTGCATTTGCTAAAATAATATTTCTTGTATTATCTACCAAATTTCTGAGATTGTTAAATCAATAGCTAAGGCCATCATTTTATTTCTATTTGGAGAAAAATGTTCTTTGTCCTGGCATCAATATCCATGTCTGGTTTTTTTTTGGGTGTGAAAGAGAAAAATAGTATTTGAGAAAGATTACTGCCAGGACAAGAGCTTTTATGCGTATTGAAGAACCTAATCCTAATATTTTTTACTGTAACATGGTATGCAGCTATGTCATGGGCATTGGTGAAGCAGAGGCATTTTCTGAACGGCTGAAGCGAGAGCTTCTTGCTCTGGAAGCAGCAAATGTGCATGCCATTTTGGAAAGTGAACCTCTAGTAGATGAGGTATACTCTTCTGCTTTCAGTTCTTGAAATGTTTTCATCTCTCTCTCTTTTCTCAAATCTTACTGGCACCTTTTTGGGACTAATCTTGTGCTTTACAGCTCTTCTGCTCTATTCCCATGCTATTATGAAGTCCTTTATGCTCCCATTCTTCATATTCTCGCATTCACCATTTCTCTACCTTGGCTTTGTAGTTCTACTCTGATGGCTCCTTATTATGTTTGCCCACTTCTAAATAGTTCCAGTGAGGATGTCATTGTGCTTGAGGAATTTCTCTTGATTTGCCCTCTTTCCTCTGGCCTTTGTCATTTCTTTATATGTTTAGGATTTTATTTGGTTTTATCATATGAATCTTGGTGTTGCTGATATTCACCATTATCAATTATATGCTTTTTAGATACTAAGCTAATTGTTCCATCCTTTGTCTTTCAGGTATTGCAAGGACTTGAGGCAGCAGCAATTTGTGTTGATGACATGGATGAATGGTTAGGCATCTTCAATGTTAAATTACGACATATGAGAGAAGATATTGAGTCGGTAGAGACCTTTTATAGAGTCTGTTCATAGGTAGGATTCTCTGTTTTCTTTTTTGATGAGAAAGGTGCAATATATAAATTAAATAATAGAGTTTACAAGTCTAGGGAAAGAGATCCCAGCTTCATCCGCTAACAATAAATCAAGTACAAGATCAGGAATTTCATCAAAGATGACAAAAGAATCTTGCATAGTTCTCCCATTGTTAGCTAGCACATCTGCCATCTTGACATTTTCAATGCTTTGCATAAGTGAACTGCAATCGGAAATTACGCTTGCCAAAGGGTGAATGGAATATCAGCCTTTTCAATAAGGTTGATGACAAGTAAAGCATCAACATTAACATCCAGAAATCGAATCCCTTTATCAATGGCCATTCTCAATCCATCTCTAAGGCCCCAAAATTCAGCTTGCAAACTGGTTGCTTCACCAAGATTCTCTGTTTGCTTCATGTGTATTATGTTCCTGTTGCTGCAATCATGTCAATGCCTTGCACAATTACTGACTTACCTTGTTACTTGAAGATAGGGGATACTTATCTTTTTAGTTTTGCACATCCCTTTAATTAACACTTATCTAAAGATGAATTTTTCTCATTTACAAGTTAATAGGCTCTGTTAACTCATTAGAAGAGGAAAAACATATATTTCAATATGAAACACCAGGATACATTAGTTTATATACAACCAGAGAAAATCTATGTTAGGAAACTAAATAAAATCCTTGATCTTTGTCAATCCCTATTAATTAGCATTTAGGCTGTCAATCCCTCTAATTCTGTCAAATCCCTACTAATTAGTCTGTACAGCTGTAACACTCCCCCTCAAGCTGGAGCATAGATGTTAATCATGCCCAGCTTGTTACAAAGATATTCAAGTCGAGACCCATTTAGAGCTTTCGTAAAAAGGTCTCCTAATTGTTCTCCGGTTTTCACATAGCCTATAGAAATTAGATTCTGTTGTATCTTTTCACGAACGAAATGACAATCTATTTCAATATGTTTAGTTCGTTCATGAAACACTGGATTAGATGCAATATGGAGAGCAGCTTGATTATCACAAAATAACTTTGCTGGTAATGAGACTTTCAAACCAACTTCAGTTAACAGATGAAATATCCACATTATTTCACTTGTAGATTGTGCCATAGCCCGATATTCTGATTCTGCACTAGATCGAGACACAACATTCTGCTTCTTACTTTTCCATGAGATCTAGATTTCCTCCAACAAAAACACAATAACCTGTGGTAGACTTTCGGTCATCTTGGAACCCGCCCAATCTGCGTCAGAGAAGCATTCTATGTGTCTATGACCATGATTTTTA
>AWWV01013228.1:0-40172 GCA_001974805.1 Corchorus capsularis | reverse complement strand
AGTCATCCGAGAATGGTCATCAACAAAGGTAACAAAGTATCGAAACCCCCTAGTTTTGGATGTAACAGGACAAGGACCCCCACACATCCGAATGGACTAACTCGAAAGGAAAACTAGCTCTTTTATTAACACGAGAAATATAAGATGAACGATGATGTTTTGCAAAATGACATGACTCACAATCTAAGGATGGCAACTTTTGAAATTCTGGACACATCTTTTTCAACAAAGGGAGAGAAGGATGTCCCAACCGACAATGCATTTCAAAAGGAGTCAAGGTAGCTGAACAAGCAATAGATTTGGGCACGGTCACTTTTGAATCTAGAACATAGAGACCTCCTTCCACATGTCCGCTACCAATAATCTTCTTCGTCATAAGATCCTGAAAAAGACAATGATCAGGATAGAAGGAGACAAAACATTTGAGAGCTCGAGTAATCCGACTAACAAACATTAAATTAAGGGCGAGGTTCGGTATGTTTAGAACATAGGATAGGGGAAGAGAAGTGGTGGGTGCAGCAGTACCAGAACCAAGAACAGATGTTTGAGAGCCATCAGCTAAAGTGACTGAAGGTGAGGATGTATGTGGCTTAAAAGTGGTCAGAAGGTGGGGGTTACCTGTCATATGGTCATTGGTACCAGAATCAATGACCCACTGGGACGATGAAAAAAGACACGTTGGTTGGTTACCTGATTCAGCAGGAGATGAATTCTTTAAAGCTTCTTGATACTCGAGAAACTTAGTAAACTGATCTGCAGAAACTGTGACTAGTTGTTCAGATGAAGTGGATGTAGTAGTGGCTGCACCTGCAACATTAGCAGAAGGGGGTCGTTGACCCTTATTCTTCAATTTAGGACACGACCATTTAGTGTGACCTAACTCGTGACAATAGTAGCACTCAATTTTCCCTACATCTTGAGGCTGAACATTGGATCTGGCTGTCTTAAACCGATTTTTACTAATGGGTTTTGCGGAATCTGACCGGCTGGCAAGAGCACTAGAAGACTGCGCTGGTGGGGCGATGCTAGTATCTGTACGAAGCACCCTAGAATACACCTCATGTAGAGATGAAATCTCAGCACTAGAGAGTATCTGTGATTTTGCAATTTCAAATTGTGAACTGAGGCCTGCCAAAAAACTCATGATTGCCATCTGTTCCCGTTGACTTTGCTGCACTTTCACATCCGGACTAAAAGGCAAAAGGACATTGAGTTCTTCATAGATCCGTTTGAAGTTCATGAAGTATGTTTGAAGAGATTGCTCATTCTGTTCAGCACGATAAAATCCCTTGCACACTTCATAAATACGAGACAGATTGTCCTTCCCTGAATATAAAAACTCCAAATATTCCATTAATTCTTTGACATATTCACAATGATTAATCAAAGTAAGTACCTCAATGTCAATAGAATTCCGAATCTGTAGGAACAATCTGGCATCATCTCGTAACCACTCCCTGCGAGTATCACGAGTAGCACTAGTTGGTGGATCGTCAGTGAGATGATTATCTTTGGAGATGCTACGCAGATAAATACGAATGGTTTTACTCCAATCCAGAAAATTAGGACCAGACAACTTGTGTTCTGTGATATGTGACACCATTGGAATAATGTCAGTCACCAGAACACCTTTTGGATCAGATTTCTGTGTCTCATCCATGATAACAGAAACACGAAGGGGCTGGAAACCACAAGGAACCAAAGAAAAACAAACTTTCTGCGCAGATGGGCAAAAAGATCTTAAACAAAGAAAACCAGAAACCAAGAGCTTAGAAAGTCTAAACACCACTAAGTGGCCAGAAGAAATTGTTCAGCTCACAAGAGCAGAACAAAAAAAAAAAATGAAACAAAGAGGATCTTAACGCTCTGGTTACCATGTTAACTCATTAGAAGAGGAAAAACATATATTTCAATATGAAACACCAGGATACATTAGTTTATATACAACCAGAGAAAATCTATGTTAGGAAACTAAATAAAATCCTTGATCTTTGTCAATCCCTATTAATTAGCATTTAGGCTGTCAATCCCTCTAATTCTGTCAAATCCCTACTAATTACTCTTGTACAGCTGTAACAGGCTCCAAGTTGCCGCAAATTTTGTACTCAAACTAATTGATTTGAAGATATAAACTATATATTCTTGACTTCAACATCTGACCTCTTCTTATGATGGTATGTAATTATTTTTATAATATACAGATAGAAACCCGCAACAAGTTAGAGATGCAATCTGTAAATAACAAAGCACTCATTGAAGAACTTGATAGGCTTCTTGAACGTTTGCATGTCCCTTCTGAGGTATGTAATTCATTTTCCATCACTATATGTGTGACTGTAGCCAAATTGTGCAGACTGTAACCCCTCTTACGATGTTTAATTGGTTGTAGTATGCAGCATGTCTGACTGGAGGCCCATTTTATGAGGCTCGCATGCTTCAAAATGTTGAAGCATGTGAGTGGTTAACTGGTGCTTTACGTGTCCTTGAAGTACCTAACTTGGAATCTACTTATGCAAACATGCGAGCTGTGTGAGTCCCCTCTCTCATTTCCTCAGTTTCTACAATTTTTTGGTTAGGCAAATTATCCAGTAGATTATGTGTCACATGACTAGCTGAACGCATAGTGGTTGGATGTTTGCTTGGACCTTTCTGAAATTTTCACTTTCATTAACTTTGCAATGTACTAGTGTTGCAATTGGATCTCAATTTGTATGGTCTTTTAAGAACAAAAAAAAATTCTGTTTGTTGTGCCTTTATGTTTTTTTTTTTTTTTTTTTTGAAGAATGTTGTGCCTTTATGTTAGATTAAAGAGAAGAGGGCAGAACTTGAAAAATTAAAATCTACATTTGTTCGGAGAGCTTCTGAGTTCTTGATAAACTACTTTGCCAGTTTGGTGGATTTTATGATTAGTGACAAAAGCTACTTTTCTCAGGTACTTAATGTGATTTTTGTTTTGATGATAAGTATCAACTGTGGGACAAGGATTCCTTAATCTTGTTCATCTCTTTTATGTAAACAGTGGGGACAGTTGAAGAGGCCTGATCATGCTGACTTGCGGTATAAATGCAGGACATATGCCCGCCTTCTTCAACACTTAAAGGTCAAATAACATATCAACTAAAAAACCTGTAAAAGATTATTGTGTTTTTATTTTTCTAATGTTTTTTCCCCTGCTAATTCTCAGAGTCTTGATAAGAGTTGCTATGGTCCTTTGAGGAAAGCTTATTGTAGCTCCCTTAACTTCTGTGCCGAGAGGTTAGGGAATGCAAAATAAATTCTTTAATTATCTGGAAAAAGGGCTTTTCTCATTAGAACTTTATGCTAGTTAAATTTTGATACATAATTAAAATTCTGTTTAGGCTCGTGAATTTGCAAATGAGCTTCGTGCTAGTACAAAAGCTTCAAGAAATCCGACTGTCTGGCTGGAAGCTTCCTCAGGTGGCAGTCAAAGTGGGAATAGTGCGGACACTTCTGCAGTTTCTGATGCTTATGCCAAAATGCTGACAATTTTTATGCCACTTGTTGTAGATGAGGTTCTATTCCTCATGCATATATTCTTCACTCTTGATTTATTGAAATTTAATTCCTCATGGCTCAAACTGCAGAGTTCATTCTTTATTCCTCATGGTAAAGTGAATCTTAGCCATTCCGAGGATTGCAGAGATTGTAAATTTTAGGCGAAAGTTAATAGAAAGGGGAAAACGTAAAGTCTAGAAGTAGTTCATTAGCTTTTTATTTCTAAAATTTGCTAGGACTACCTGTCATCAAATAGTCAGTTGGTTTAAAATGCTCATATGTTCTTTCTCAGCTTTGCAACTCTAGCCACTCGTATGGAACAGTACATTCAAGGACAATCTAGGGACTTGATTGCATTTGTTATTTTATTTGCTTTATGTGATATGATCAATTCTTTTAGGCCATGGCATCAAATCATGCTCTTTACTGCATTTCTTTTTATTTTCCTCATCTTATAAATATTGTTATAAATATCTATACTCATTTTTACTGATAACTTTCATGTTGCTAATGTTGGCAGGTTAGCATTATGTTTGTGACTTGAAAAAAATTGCTCAAACAGATCCAAAATATGATATTTTTCTTTTGGACAACTATGCAGCATTTCAGAATAGGTCGGGGTCTTTTTCTTTGTTGTATTTGTTTATGCCTTAGATATACTTTTTATCTTGATTTTTGAAGGCAATTCTTTTCCTCTTTATCCATGCTTTACAGTTTGTATGACTAGGCCATTGTTGTGCCCACTTTAGCAAAATTTTATCACCAAGCAAGTGAAGCTTATGAACAAGCATTTATGCGTCATATCAGCATGATTATATACCATGTAAGTAATCCACTTGGCGGCTTCTTCTTTTGCTTTACTCATTATGTACGTATTGATCAGTGCCATTAAAGAGTTATATGTGTACTGAAAAGCTTTTCATTGTATATTCATGTTACAACTCACTCTTTAATTTCTCTCCCTTTTGCAGCAATTTGAGCGACTTTTGCAGTTTGCTCGAAAGATTGAGGATCTAATTTTTACACTTTCACCTGAAGAGGTTAGTGAGTTAATAATTGTATATTGTTGTGTTTCGAGTTTATATGTAGAGTTTCATGAGATACCTCCTTAGAATATCTTTCCCATTCTTCACTAATTTTACTAGTAATAATAAATATTTTAATGGATGGTTATTTGATACACCAATTTTAGACTCTACAAGAGAATTAAGAGTTGACTACACATACCACATCTCTTAATTAATTTTCTATTTAATATTCAAAACTATTTCCTAAAATATACATGACAATCCTTTAACCCTATTTTAATTGAAAGAAACTCGGGAGGGCTTTTTAACCTTCACATTCCTGGCCCGAGAAGGATTATTATTGGTTTGTTTTTCCTTCAAGGAACAGGTAAAGAGCTATAGGGTTTATCTCTATAAAAACCCTACCGCTTCTCTAATTGTAGTATAACTCTCTCCAACATCAAGATAATTTTGTCTAGGGTTTTGCTCTTGTTTGTGATGGCGGCTAACGATATTAAGTATCTTTCCATCGATGATGGTGACAACGATGACTCCTTTTACTATGACTCCTTTTACTATGACGACGGCGATTGGGAAGAATTATTCAAAGCCGGCAGCAGCGACGGTGAAGATGAGAAGGAGCTTCCTGAAGAGGAGGAAACCGACAGTGTTCGACGGTTGCGCAACAAGAATTATGTTGTTCTAACCGAAGCCGATATCCGTCAGCGTATAAAAGGGCATATCGATAAAGTCTCCACTGTAGCCTCCATATCAAAAGACGAAGCAAGAATCTTACTCCTTCACTTTAATTGGAGTGTTAGCAAAGTTCATGATGCGTGGTTTCTCGATGAAAACGCAGCCCGTGAAAAGGCAGGCTTGCCTGTGAATCTGAAACCCAGCAGCAGCTTGGTCGAAGAATTTTCTGATGAAGAAAAAATCCTCCTTTATGGAATCTGCTCTGAAACCGAGGAGATTAAGTCAGCTAGTTGTGGGCATCCTTATTGTAATGAATGTTGGGGTTCCTACATCAAAACCGCCATTGCAGATGGCCCTGGTTGTTTATTGCTGAGGTGTCCGGAGCCTTGTTGTAATGCAGCTGTGACTAAAGATATGGTGGATTTGTTTGCAACTGAGGAAGAGAAAACCAAGTATTCTAATTTTCTTGTTACTTCATATATCGAAGCAAACAAGTTGATCAAGAATTGCCCTGGTCCAGGCTGTGAAAACGCCATTGAATTAGTTGCTGTTAGAGGAAAGAAAGATGTCTTATGTTCTTGCACTCACTATTTTTGCTTTGATTGCACCGAAGAAGCTCATCGTCCGGTTGACTGAAACTGTGAAGAAGTGGATGTTGAAGAAGGAGATTGAGAATGAGAATTTCATAGTAGCTTTTACCAAGCCTTGTCCCCAATGCAGAAAGCCAATCGAAAAAAGCAATAGAGGTCAATACATGAAATGTCCACCACCTTGCAATCATCGGTTTTGCTGGACATGTCTTGAACCTTCCGAGAATCATCTGACTTGTAACCGGGAGTCTAGGGAAGATAAAACTAAAAGAGTGATGGCCAAGAATGATCTGGCCAGATACAACCATTACTATCAAGGTTGGGCGACCCATAAAGTCTCAATGAAAGAGGCAATTGCTGTAATGAAGAGAGTTGAAGATGAAGATGTGTCAATTCTTGGTTGGTTACAAGAGCAACCTAGGGATCAACTGCGTTTCCTAAGGGAAGCTTGGCAACAGATTGTTGAATGTAGGAAGATTCTTGCATGGACATATGCATTTGGCTACTTTTTGAAGACGACGTCGTATGAAGATGCTGCTAAAATAAATCTGTTTGAGTTCTGGCAAGGTCAGGCTGAGTCTGGTTTGAAAAAGCTTCATGATTGTGCAGAGAAGGAGCTGAAATTCTTGTTGTTGTTGGAACATCGGCTTCCGGCGCAGAGATTCTTCGATTTCCGTGAAAAGCTTTCAAATCTCACCTGGGTGACTAAAGGCAACTTTGACAACTTCGTCACAAATTTGGAAATTGAATTGGATATTGTTCCACCAAGTGCACCAAGTGCAAGTGCATCATCAAGTGCATCATCAGAGAAAATTACCGTTGCGGCGGCTACTTCTCCTTGACGCTTCCAGGTGGCAGCCGCCATGGGTACTGGGCCTTATTGGTGTTGTGGTAATTGTAAATGATGAGTCATATTGCAAAATGTGTGGACGACCAGGTTCTTGGATTTGTGAGAGATGCACCTTCACCAATCCCTCGACTGTAGCAATATGCCAAGTGTGTTCCGATGCTGCCCCGTTAATTTAATCTTAAAATATACTATATATGCTTCTGATCAAGATATTTTACTTTTAATTTTACTTCAATTTCTCTTTCCAGTTTCCAGCTTTTCTTTTAGGCCGATAAACAGTACTATAAGATTTTATGTTCTAATCGAATTATAATTACATTGTTTCCACTCATACTTTTGCATAAGTTTTTAAGATGATTGCTTTTATCTTTTTTTTTTCGACATTAATTTTTCCGAAGATAGTTTGTGCAGAATCTATTTATTTATGATATGTCACAAGGAAACGAATACGTCGCAAACCCATAATAATGACTTCAATTCAGCCTACTAAGGCCCATCCCGGCCCATTATCATTCTCATCATTGTGCCAGGGGAATTTGGTTTGTTCAATCCAAAATGATTTCATGGGATTGGGATTTTTTTTTTTGGAGAACATGGGATTGCAAGTTAAATAATCTTAGAATTAGAATTTAACATCATCAATTCATTACCATCCCAATCCCATCCATCCCCATCTTAAGTTTTGCTTGCTTTATATATAATATATATAGAATAATTATATATATGTATATAATGGATCCATAGCATTACAAAAGAATAATTACAATGAATCACAATTGTCTCGTATTGAAGCTTATTCTTCTATGTGTACTGACGCCTTGAGCTTTTCTTATCAAATTAACAGTTTCGTGTTGTGTCCATATATACAAATACAACTACAAAAAAGAATTATTATTGACCTAAAAGAATGTTGGTTTGATCTGCCTAGTTTCGCTCAATCTTCTTCCATCAATGTATTCAAAACTATCTATCTATCTATCTAGCTGTTAAAAAAAATCTATCTATCTATACTATATATAAAAGTACAAAAATTTTACTTGATATCTATTTATTATTTATCATTTTCTTTTGACAAACTTTTACTTGATGTATTGACTTCGATTATGTATACCTTAGTCTCAAAGATTCCTGCGTGTATTTTCAATTACATATGCAGCATTCTATTTATGTATTAACTCGATTTATGTATGCATTGCTATCATATATATTGCTGCTATATTCTACATTACATATACAAAATTCTATTTAAGTGAATTAAATTGAATTTACATTATTCTATTTAAGTGAATTAAATTTAATATATATAACAATAATTTTTTGCATGCGCGGCGGAGCGCTCGGCAAAAACCTAGTAATTATAATTATGTACTTGTATTTTCATTCATTTAACGCTCTCGGGCTTACATTCATGATTCTTTTCACAGGCTATTTCTCGTTTGGGTTTTCTAAACCCATTTTCGACCCATTAATTTCTTAACATATTGGGCTTGCTATTCCCATTGGTGTAGTTATTGAAACATGCTTTATTGCTTTGAAATAGAGCCAGAAGGAATAAGTGGGGGAAGAAAAAGAACATGAAAGAATTATGCTAGTAACTTGGATTCCAAAATCATATTTACATGGTTGGTAGTGTTTGCACAACATTTCTTTAATTAATTGCAGCTGGTTATACTTTGATATTAAGTTTTATGGTGATTTATATATGTTACCTTGATTGGAGAATATGGTACTTTGATTGATGCCACAGGAAAATGATTGAGATTTGCTCAGACTTGATACAAATGTTTATGATGGTAGGAAAGGTAAGGTACGTAATCTCAATCTCTTGAAATATTATTCAATTTAACTCATCTTGTGTATACAGTTGACGAGTTTTTGTTTAGTTAACTTGATGGAATTTGTTCTTGCACTTGTAAATTAATTAAGGTAAGGTTGGCTGAATTAACATATTGTTGATCATTAATTACTTTATGCTTAATGTCTGTGTGGTACTGTTGTTACTCTCTTGCACACAGTACTATCTTAAAATCCTCCAAGTAAATCCTATTTTTCAAATGTTTTAACTCTTCGTTCTGTTTTATATATATTCAGGTTTAGATAGATTGTCTAAGATATATATATAGATATCATTCAGAGACTCCAAAAGTGCATTATAAACATCTTATGGTGTTATAAACAACTAGAAATGCTCCACTAGCAAAGAAAGTTGAGGAACCAAGCGTGAAACTTGTTTTGTTTCCCTGTTTGGTAATTGAGGAATCGTCCCATCACAAAAAGACAAGGAAATTAGGAAACCCTTCCTAGCAGATCTATATACATTTTGAGATTGAACAAATAAATAGAATCCGAGGCAAATATACCGTCTCACCTTAAGATCTCTTCTTAATTAAACTAGGATTTCTATTTATTAACCCCTAAATAAGCTAGTGCTCCTCTATATATACATTTTGATTAACCTCGTCCTATCTTCAATCCAAAACTAGCTACTAGCCTACTACCAAAGTCTCTTCCTATTCAAGAAGAAAAATAGGTGTAGCTAAAGCTGCAGCTGTAAGCCTGTAATCGATGATTTGCATCGCGAAGTATATGAAAGGCTTACCACCATATTGTCCAGTTCGGATTTGTTGTCCTGGGCATTTTAAGCCTTTCATATGCTTCGCTGAACCGATGCAAATCATCGGTTTCCATTGCAGCTTCTGCTTCGGCTACAACGAGGCTGCAGCTTCAGCTACACCTTTTCCTTTTCTTGAACAACAAGTACATCTGAAGTCCAAGAGTTGGGAGTCTGAGTTTTCTGTTTAGTTCATGAGGGTAGGTTTTAATTTCTGAGTTTGAATAAGAGTCTATCACTCTTTGTCTGTGTTTGTCTTCCCTTTATCCGGACTCTATTAATAATGTGTAAGAAGAAGGTATGTTTCAGTGATTTCTCTTTGTATAGTTGTTATGTTATGTATCTGGACATTGAATTTTTTGTTTCTTGCGTGCAGTCAAGCTTGAAAAACTTGGTTTTCAAACTCATAATCCTGATATACATGGGTGAGAAGATACTATTCTCGAAAATTTGCTCATGGCCTTGCTAAAAATCAGTGATTCTCTAATTAGCCATTATTACTTTTAATTTGCTATGTCAATCAAATATATACTTTCATTTTTATTACTATTACTAGTAGATTTATATTTATGTTCTTGAATTTTGATCACCTTCTCACTACGAGCTTATATATGTACTTTCTCTCTTTTATATTGGGCTGCCTTAAATCCTAATTTAGTAATCTTAGGCACAAGATAGCTTCCACAAAATCTGCTAGACTTTTCGGCTCAATTAAGATCTGGTTGAATTATCATTAAGCGAAATCATGGCTTGCTCCTTTGCACAATGATTAGGAGTTTGGCAATCAATATAGTACATTCAAAGGATAAAAACATCATTAATAAAACATCTTTGGTCTTATCAGACTACCGGTCATCCCCTTGCATCTTGGAACCTTTGATCTGGCACATAACCTTCATCTAACATGAGTCTGAAGAGCTCCTCCAAAATCTCATATATAGCCTCAGCTTGTGGATGCAATCCATCCTGAACAACAAATTTGTGAACTTCCTTTTCAATCTCTATCCAACTTATACCAGTTTCTTTCGCCAACCCCATTTCCTTCATTCTCTTGATCGTAGTTGCTCGTTCTTTCCATTTACCTCCAGAAGAATAGATGTTTGCCATTGTAATGTATGGAACTGGGCTTTCTGGTGTTTCCAAGAGTAGTTGATCAGCTGCATATTTCCCCATTTCAGAATCACCATGAATGCTACATGCACCAAGCAGTGCTTGCCAAACAAGCACACCAGGCTTGACAGGCAATCCTTCGATGAAAGTCTTAGCTTCATTGAGGAGCCCTGCCCGGCCTAACATGTCAACAACACAAGCATAGTGTTCTGCCCTGGGAAGAATTCCATGAACTTCAGTCATAGACTTCAAAACCTCCATTCCCTTTTCGACTAAGCCCACGTGGCTACAAGCATGAAGCAAAGATAGGAATGTAACATCTGTTGGTTGTATACCTTCTGATCTCATCTCCTCGTACAATTGCAGTGCTCTACAGCCATCTCCATGACGAGCAAAAGCTGCTATGATAGAATTCCATGAGACTGAGTTTCTTTGAGGCATTCGATTGAAGACTTTGGCTGAGTCCTCTATATCTCCACACTTGGAATACATGTTGATGAGCCCATTGCTAACATAAGAGTTAAAACCAAAATTTCTCTTGATGCTTAAAGAATGAATCTGCTTACCCAAACCCAAAGAAGTATCCTCACCAAACACCCCCAAAACAGCGGATAGAATGTTAGGATCAATTTGAACTCCTGACTCAAACATTTTAACAAATATCCGTTTAGCTTCTTCCTCAAACCCGTTTTGTGCCAAA
This sequence comes from Corchorus capsularis, assembly GCA_001974805.1. NCBI lineage: Eukaryota > Viridiplantae > Streptophyta > Magnoliopsida > Malvales > Malvaceae > Corchorus > Corchorus capsularis. The sequence continues at coordinate 29,092 of AWWV01013228.1, read as the reverse complement.
CCCACAAGGATTACAGTCATAGAGACCTCATCGAGGTCTTCTGCAGATTCAAAAATCTGCCATGCATCATTTACACTTCCGCATTTTGAATACATGTCCATCAGTGAACTCTCAATACAGAGTTCAGACTGTATACCTAGCTTCCATAAAAGACCATGAATCTGGCGCCCTTCCTCTAGTGCTTTCAATCCAGAACATGCCATCAATGAGCTCAAATAAGTCAAAGAATTTGGATAGACTGATCCCAAACGCATCTTATTAAACAATTCCAAACTTTCTTCATACAGTTCATTTTGCACTAGCCCTGAGATCATAGCTGTCCAAGTGATAACATTCCTTTCGAACATCTCATCAAAAACCCTCCTCACTGAACTCAAACACCCACATTTAGAATATGACGTAATCAAAGAATTGGCGACAGTGGTTTCCCTTTCATACCCATGCATAAACACTGAACCATGTATCATCTTAATAACATGAGAAAACTCTACTCCATCACAAACAGATAAAATAGTAGTCAAAGTTGCCTTATCAAACGAACAAACCCCCAACTTTCTCATCTCTTTGAAATAGCCAAATCCCTTATCAAAGTCCCCATCCCTTGTAAACCCGGTAATCATTGTGTTCCATGAAATCGTATCTCTCATTGGCATTTCATCAAACAGCTTGGTCAAATCGGCTAAAGAGCCACGCTTTGAGTACATTCCAAGGAGAGAATTCCAAATAACAAGAACATTATCAGAATCTTTCAAATCTTCAACCGGATAAATGATTTCAGGGTTTTTGATGAGGGAAGCGTGGATAGAGGAACCCAGAAGGAAAAATCTTTCTTTCCCACAGATGGATAAGAGGAGGCTTATGTCTATATGGTTGAGGACCAGTTTTTGGGGATCTGAAGATTGGAATTGATAGAATTTCTGGGTTTTGAATCGGGAAAGGAGTGGGGAGAAACATGAGGGAAGATGAGGAGTTAGCTTTTGGAAAATCCATTTGGATTTCATCCATGAAAATCGAAAAGCCGTTAAACAGTATGTTTTGTTTTGTTTTCTTTTGTGTTTGGAGGGAAGCAACGGTCTTTTAAAAAGTTACTAGTAATGGACGGAAGTTTAGTAATGGCAGGAGGGTCAAAGTCAAAGCCAAAGTCGACTGGAATTTGACTCAATGTGATTTAAGATTTTTAGACCAGAAATCGGAATTTTATCAGTAAATTTGATATCACCAAAGCAACTGCAGGATTTTCCCCTTTTTCGATTAAAAAATGATATAATTTTGGAATTAGGATTAGATTAATGATATAATTTTGGAATTAGGATTAGATTATAATGAGAACTAGTCACGGGATCGTACTTCGCGACGGAGTTGTGAAATGAGGAAACGGTTGGATCTAAACATATATGTTTTTTTAATTTGAGAAATATGAACATATATGTATTAGCCTATAATGATAATTGATTAATCATCTTTATGATTGATTCATTTTATAGTTTTTGTATAGATTATGAACATCGGAAGTATAAAAAAGATATAAGTAAAATATTTATGTAGCTTTTATAAATAGTGATTATTTTTCGTAAGTTGGGAGACTGAGACCACACTTAACAAAAAATAGAACTTTAGCACATTGTTATATTACATGGAAAGTCTGGACAAAAGAAAAAATATTATTAGACAAAAGATATTTATTTTTCTAGCTACAAATAAATAAAATAAATAAAACGACTTTGGTTATCATTAAACAAAATTAATAATTAATATGAATATAATCAATACCAACCAAATTAACTTAATCATGATTATCTCACACAATCTCATACACCCAAAAGACCTACAAAAACTGCTTACTAACAAAAATTTAGACAGTTTTCTTTTTTATTGACAAAAAAAAAACAAAAACTTAGACACCAAGAATCCCTTTCTATTAGGATTTTTGTCTACCAATAAAAATCTCTAAAAAATCACAATCCAAATCTAGTCAGGAATTGAGGCAAAATATGTAGAACTAGGGCGGTGGGTGTGTATATATAAGAACTCACATGCTATAGTAATATATAGCATAGCAATTACGACTCTCTGTTTGGAACTCTGCTTTTTATCTTTTTCCTTGATCTCTCCTCCTCCTCTCCCGTCTCCACAGCAAATCGGTTCTGTTTCTGGTGGTTCTTGCTATAGTTTTTTTCGCTGTAGCTAGACCTTTAGCCTATTTTTAATAAAATTATCTCGCCTTTCAAAAACAGAAACATGCAGGCGCCGCACGAAATAGAAGTTGCTCAGGGCATAAAAGTTGCTCAGCTCAGAAAGCTTCTTGATCTGTATTATGAGATCAGAAGGCTTCGTGATTTGAATTATGATACCAAAGATAAGATAAGAGCTCTAAAAAAAGCTCCCACAGATAAGATAGAAGCTCTGCGGACCAAAGATAAGATAAAAGCTCTTTCTGATTTGTATGATGAGACCGAAGTTGAGATAAAAGCTCGGCAGGTTGAGTATATTAAGTGTCAGACGGGTATCGAGGATGGTCTATATGTGCTTTCCAATGCTCTCGATGTTGAGGCTTTTGCACGGTTTTTAAGCCTTCATGCTGATCAATATCCACGCGTGAGGGCCTCCATAAATGGAGGCCTTGCACAAGATGACAAGAAGCGGTTATCTGATTTTGCAAAGGAGCTGGGGATCGATAGTTTCTGGATGCTTGTTAATTAGTTTTTTTTTTTTTTTTTTTTTCTTTCTATAATTAAGTTAGGTTTCTGATGAGTGGGTCTTGTTAGCGAGTCTTTGCATGGTCTCATATGGGTCTATTTAGAGTTATTTCTTTTCGGTCTGGATCTGTTATATCCTTTCTTTCATATATTTTATCAATGGAATAGTAGTATTCAAAACAAATGCTATCAATAATTATCTATATATATTTTATCTTTTCACATATTCCTTCCTCGCCTTGGTATGCAAAATATGTAGTCTATGTGCCTTGCAATATTTACGTTTAATACATATTCCCCAAAAAAAATATTCACGTTTACTAATTAAGCTTCCATATTGACAAATTATTGCACTTATTAGACTTGAACAAATAGAGTTGCTATAGGATTGTTTTATTTTCCTTCAATTTCTTGTTCTCTCGTACCGACAAAAACTGACAAGTAAGAGGAACAAGAACCGAGGAATGAATAAAAACCAAACAAGAGGAACCAACATTAATGTTAGAAGGTGCTCTCTATAACTATAATGGTAATTTACATTCGGGGGTTCGGAAAATCTAATCACATAGGATTCGGAATCTGCAAGTATGAGCTTAAAGGACAGTGTCCACTCCCTGAGGATAGTTCCAACCTTTAAGTGTTACTCGTGGAGTGACGCCTTGAGGGACCTTGAACGAGATCTTAATTGTCATCTCCTCACCCGGGAGCAAAGAAAAATAGTTATCTGAATAATGAACCGGGAGTATTCGAGTATCTTCTCCTTCCTTGCGATCAGACTTTGAAGCATGAACAGAGAAATTAAGAAAGAAAGCAACTCCGGCATCTGATCCATTTACCTCTGTAACTTTCAACCCATCAGTTTCCCTCGAAAATCGTCTGTAAAGTCTCTTAAATATACCAGCCTTCTCATTCTCCTCTGTTTCATTGTCCACAGGTTCGAGTGAAGCCATATCAAAGTCACCATCATCATGTCTGCTAGCAAAATTGTTCTTGTAGGTTAAAGTTTTGGGATCAGGTTTCTTGGATGTATTTTGTACATGCATTTCGACATCATAAGAGGAATCTCTAATAAATGTCTTTGATGTCATCTTAAGAGGTATTCTCTTGTTCCTGTATGGTTCTAGCAACTTGTAATCTCCTTCAGGAAGATGCAACCAGTAAAAGTTTCGGGATATAATGCTATAATCAGACACATGGTAGAGTTTGAGAAGGACAAAGTACACTGGTTTAGGGTTTTCAGATTTTGGATACTTTATCTCACTAATGGAAACTACTTTCTTTGGTGGCAAGGAAAGCTTATCAAAAACTTCATAATACGGACAAGCTCCTTCAAGATCCCATACTGATGCTTCTATGGCAACAGCCGACAATTCCTTCGACTTAGTATTGACAGCCTGTTTATGAAAGAAGGAAGGAAAAGCAGATTTTTCCAGTGAATCATAGATTGCATGATTAAGTGAAACAAAACAAAATACAAGCAAGTTCGCCTAAGCCCATTTACCAACCTACCTCAAGAACAAGCCATAATTAAAGGGGGTTAAAGAATAAAAAAGCTAAAGATTACGGGTTTTGTCCAAATAAACAACCAGAAGCAATGTTACTGCAGCACTCACCTCTATACAGTATGTAGCGAGATTCAACTGGACATGAACTGGCTCTGCAGCACAGCGACAACCATAAAATCCTGCTGTCTGGTCTAGGAGGTGATCATAAAACTGACCTCGAAGACCTGTCCATGGGTTTTGTGTCTTCCAAATCAAAACCCCAGTGTACTTGGTCCACATACGGGAAGTCCAACCCTCCAGTAGAGCTCTATACTGAATATAGTTAACTAGCTGAGCCTGAGATGATCACTTCAAGAAGCTAGTATTAGATAAATAGCTTCAAATGCATTCACAATAAAAAGCAAAAGATTTTTTCGTAATACCTTCAAGCAAAAATCATCTAGATCCTTTGGGATCCCATACAGTTCAATCTGGTCATGAACCTTTTCAGGTTTTGAATAAGGGATGTATTTATGGTAATCCCAAATGGGGTTTGGAACTTCTTCTGTGTAACCACTGGAAAGCTTCTTAAACAATGGAATTTGCCACCCCTCTAGAGGCATGGTTGCTCTGATAGTAGCTGCAACTGGCATCCCAACAGAACCAACCTCAGGGTTGAAACCATATTGGTAATAGTCATCCTTAAAAAAGTCTTCGGGGTTTTGGATTTCATAAGGGCCATCAGTGAAGTCTCCCTTCCCATTAGCAAAGCCATCCCACATGGATCCTTGGACATAGATGCGTGTGCCATCAAGATATTGGCTAGGGTCCAACTCTTTCACAGGTGTTACCTTTTCACTCTGGTTCTCAAAATATGGGTGCAATTTCAGGTCATTTTTTAAAGCTGTGTTGATGTCAGGTGGTGGAACTTGTTCGTTTCCACCAACCCAGAGAGCAAGACTAGGATGATTCCTTAAAAGCTTGACAGTATCTCTGGCACATAGCATGAAAAGATCATGGTCAAGTGGGCCATTTGGATTTGATACTGGGACACCTCTTCCATCAACATCACCAGTAATCCAAAACTCTTGCCAGACCTACAAATTTTTTAAATTGGTTAGTATATACAAACTTTTAAGAATGCGTAGACCTGAACAAACTAGCATGCCCTCCCTTGACTTATAAGGTTCATAGTGTTCACTTAACATTTGGACAACATGTACAATGAAGCAAGGGTGTCACAGACAAGCTTACCGGTGTTTCCATGATGCCATGAACTGAACTGGCTGAAATTCAATATAGTTTCATTTTGAAGGAAATGAAAATTAAAAATTCATATAGAACCAGCACCCTTCAACATTTCCTGTTTCTTTTATCGCCCTTAAATCTTATATGTGCTTCGTGTCACCCTTACTTTGACCCAGCCAAATTTTACTTTTGTTTAGGAAGATTGACAACTATATGCATGAGAGCACTTGCAAGCATTAATAAAATGGGCAGAAGACATGCATACAAAGAGGTAGAGACAGATCACAGCCTACCAGCAAACCGTAAAGATCACAATAATGATAAAATTCTGGCCTCTCAGCCAATCCGCCACCCCAACAACGAATCATATTCAAATTCATATCTGCATGAAACTTTATGTCTGTTTTGTAACGCTCCTTGGAAAGCCGTAGTAAACAATCAGACAATATCCAGTTACCACCACGTATAAAAATGGGCTGTCCATTGACCTTGAACAACCTGTCAAATAATGTGCAGAAATGAAAAGGATTATAGAAATTCTAGATGTGATGCTTTAATATTGGTTATAATTGATTCCTAAAGTATACCTCCCTCCAGTAACACTATCTATATGCGACTCAATTTTGCGAAAACCAAATAGACTGTCCCAGGAATCGGATTCTCCATAGCCCTTGACAACAACCGTAATACTGACATTATACAATGATTGCTTTCCCATGCCATTTGGCCACCATAAATTGGGCTTGTAGAAGAAAAGCTGCAATTTAAATATCATAAGCATTGGAACAAGAGTTGCAAATAAGAACCTAAAAGCAACCTACAAGATAATATGCTTTGAACTCGTAACAACATATATCCAATTTCAGATCCCACATAAAGAAGTTATAGCAGAAGAACTACCATTACTTTCCTTTCAATAATCTGATTTGATTTTAACGACAAAATAAATGGGATGGTAAAGTTTCCTCCAAAAATGAAACTCATTTCAAGCAAATCTTGCTTCATGTTCTCTCAAATACGTCTCTACTCTTTATAAAAAAAGCAAAGACTTACGGAAAAGAACAACCTTTGATGCAAAGAATGATGCCACAAGCACATCTAACAATCACTGAGAATGATACCATCACTGACCTGAGGAAACGTATACTGAATACGTTCTCCAGCAGGGATTGAAACATTTTGAGTCTGAAGATGTTCCATTAAGCAAACACTTCCATCAAGTTCTGTTGTCACTTGGATATTCAAAGAACACTCAGCAACCCAAGCACTTTTGTTTTCCAATTCTGTTGTTGCATGCAAGTATACTCTTGAGTAGTTGTCATAAAAGGATGAAACCAAGTGGGGATCAATTATTTTTACTGGCTGTATCATCAAAGGGTTTTCTGATTAATTAACTGAACATCATAATGATAGTGGAGAACTAATAACACAAGCAACTTCTCCATAAAGCAGGGGAAAAGGTTAAAACCAAGAAAAAGGATAAGCAAACCACAAGGTAGGACATAGATTTATGGAATTCTGTAGTATTATGTATACTAAATAGTAAATACCACTAAGAGATGAAATATGTTATTGGTTACTGAGAATGAATTTTGAGTCTTCTGCGTGAATCTTACCCCAGTAATAGATATTGAGACTTCATCCCAGATACCAGTGTTCCTATCCCTGAGACAAGTAGATGTCAGACATCTTAGATATCAAGGCAAGTTTCTTCCGATAAAAGAGGTTTAATGCTGGCTACTACTAGTTGAAAAACTTCAAAGACAGAATGAAAATTTTGCTCCTATGCACTACAATACATATACACATAACAAAAGTAAGACTATCAAAGGATCCCCATTCCTAACTTCACCTCTATTTTGCTCATATAAGTTCCATGGAACCTTTACTATGAATTTTGTATCCTCTGCTGCTCTGTTCCATGGACTCCAAATAAACCCGAAAAGTTTTCTGAGAACTATCTTTCCTCATTCATAACCATTTAACTGATAAAGAAACCTTTAGTAAAAACTAAAACAGAAACATTAACTACAGTCACATTCCTAAAATAAGACTCCAAAGTGACGAATTAATGGATTTGGCAGGGACAAATCACAAAAGTATTATATGCAGGGCTAGCTAACTGCATTTTATGACCATGTGAGCTACATAAATGAAACTCTAATTGAAATAGTCAAAGAACTATGAATTGAGGAATGTTCAATGCTCTGTATCTTTTTAGTGCTTTAGGTTAGCGTTAGTATCATGAGGGGACAGAAAGTAACAGTACACTACCATAAGTTGCATTATTCATTTAAAAAAACAATAAAAAAAAATCCGAAACACTGCAGTTTTATAAGTTAAAAAAAAAGGTACCTTACTGGAGCTATCCAATCCCAACCCTCAACATATTGTGTGGCAACATCCTTCCCAATCTAAGAGGAAAGAAATGATTTTAGCGATTATGTTGTAGTTTTTGCTTGAATTAATCAAGCATGTAACACTAACCTTAAACCAAATATTATGAGAATAAAAAAATATATGAAGGGCTTCCTTTTGGACAAAGATATGTACCTCATGATCCCCACCTTGCCCACCCTCAGGGGGAATGCTCCCAGGATGGTCAGGAGGGTAAATGAGAACCGCCAGCAAGTTCTCTCCATCAGGATTTAGGATATCAGTGACTTCAAGGGAATGTCTCCGAAACATTCCTTTTGGAAGGACATTCTTGTGGCCATTTAAGTACACCTCTCCAGAGTAATTGATTGCACGAAAATTCAAATCTATATGCTGAGTTCCTGACTGCAAAATGTTAAGCAATTAGAAACAGAAATATAGCCACAAAAGAATATTCAGGTTATCTGTTAGTTCAATACAATAAGGTTTGCAAGATTTAGGGCATATAGTTGCAGTTAGTTGAACATCTAGTGGGAATAAGAACCACAACCAAGGTGTTATTCTTTTCAAGTCAATTTAAACTCTCAGAGTGTTCCAAGTCAAAAAATTTCATACCAGCTTACACTGGAATCTTGTGAAAAACCAGAATGTGTAGTACTCCCTTCCAGAATCAGCAATATCAAAGATCGTCTCATTATTCAAACCATAGAAAGGATCAGCAACATGTTTGTTCTTTACTAGCGTCGCCAGAACACTGAATCAAATACAATTAATCCAGAGCATTACCAAAAAAGTTTCACATACAAGTTCTACTAAAGAAACATGATCTCCACACAAATCAAACCGTCAGATTGATTATGAACAGAGCACCATGAGTGTTGCATTTATAAGCCCATCAAGGCAGAGGTAAAAACATCAAATGTTTCAACAATAAGCCAATATTTGTAGTCCAACGTACAGAATAATGTATGCTAATTCCCACGTTAAATACTGATTATAGAGTAGAAATCTTCAAGAACATGATCTGAAAACACATTTCTGTAAATTGTTTCTTTTTCTACTGGCCCTTAACTTCCTAAGAAGTTGCTAAGCTATAAATACAGGAAAGCAGTATAAGTAAATCATACTCAATTAGAAATGAAAATTGCTACAATTGTATACTAAGATTAAATTCAAAACTAAAGAGAACACTGCAACACTCAGCCAAAAAGCGCTTAAGGAGTCTGAGGCTCAAAAGTTAGCAATTTTCTCATTCAAGATTCAATCTTACTCAAATTTTTTTTATTTCAATTGCCAAAACAAGCAAGCACTCGAGTCGATCAAGCAAATTCAGCATAAAATTCAACAAAATAAGAACTCTAATTAAGATAATTACGTTCCGGGAACGACAGCTTCCATCCAAGGAGCAGTAGGGCCAGTGGGAGGATGAGTGGTTGTGAGTTGAGTCCCAGTGAGTTCAACCTCGGTTGATCTCGCGGCGAGCCATTCCGAGTCAAGCACAATCTTTCCAATCTCCACCATTGCTGAATTTTCGACGCGAATGCTTTCAACTCAGTGTATGTTTCTTCGCATTGAGTTGAGTGAAACTGAGAAGATTTTCCACAAAGTCTTCTTCTTCTTCTTCTTCTTCTTCTTCTCCTTCTCTGCGGAGACTTTTATAAGCGTCCCCGATTGAACCCAAGACTGGAGAAAGTGTCGGTATTTAAACCATGCCACGTGCAATTTGTTATTTGTCCATTTGTTTTTAACGACGGTTAATCCTAAGCACTTTTTTTAGCATCAAATCTCACCTTAATGGATTTACCCAAAAAAAAAAATCTCACCTTAATGGCTATATAGGATTTTCTTGCCAAATGCCAATTACCTTTTCCAAAAATTAAACATATATTCCCTTTTTAATCACACCTTAAATATGGTTATGTATCTGTAAAGTTTGACTCCTTTCACTTTAATCTAAATCCATAGATAAATAAATAGAGAGTTTTATCGAATAAATAAATAGTAGTACTATCTTATCAATATCTATGAAATTTCTTGGGTGCATTGAACATAGACGTATATCATCTGATTCCTTGACTTACTGTTTAAACGACATCGTTTTTTTCTGTTGGTTAACATCTCACTTTCCTCTTGAGATCTTTTGGAGAAGAAAATAAATTACTTTAATCAATTTGTTACCACCAATGATCTTGGAAATAATTAATTTCATACTAACAAATGATCACATTCTATTTTTTTTTCCTTCAAAAAAATAACCATTTCATTGATTTATTTAAAAGATTATTGATTACATCTTCCAAAGAAAATCAGACAAAATCCAACTTGTTCTTTGTACTAATGTCTTGTTATGAGATTGTCTTTTGTTAGCCGTTTCGATAACTTTTGCAAAATGCACAATTTGAGTCTATATCTTTTAATCGAAATAAGCCATAGATACTAGTAATTAAATTACACATAATAACGTTTGAACTTCAAATTGATCATTTGAGGGCATACATCCCCAATTAATCCTTGTGTTCTTAGTAAGCATGGTGAAGAATGCAGTCCAATTATTTCGTTTTTCTCTTATTTTGTATCAAATTAATTAATCATTGATCGAAATTGAATGTTGCTATCTCAAACCCATTGCATCATATATTCATATTTGGGCCTTGTGTCTGTCACCCTAGACTTATGGGCCTATGGCTTCTTTGGGCCTCGTATTTGAGATGGCTGATTAGTCCATTATTAGGATGATTGGCCATTATTTAAAGGTAATGTTTTTATTTTCTTAATAATCCCGTCCATAAATCTCAATGGTAAAGAGATGTCAAATTAGCGCTTAATGGTTGATAAATCCTTTTGTAATGGATTCTAATTTGACTTGAAGTTGTAATTATCCCATTAATAACTATTAATTAAGTTTACTTAATTACCCATTAATTAAGACGGCATTGATTTTGACTCCTACCAAATAATTGTCCTATGAAACAAATTATGAGTCCATTTATAGATTTCGTATGGAAAAAGTAGGTCAAATTCTGACTTTTGAGCATTATAGTACATCTTCTTTATACCGATATATGTTTAATGTTTAAAGTTCACAATATTGTTTATTTTCTTCGTTTTTTTCTCTAAAAATGATATAGTTAAACCATAAAAAAGAATAAATACAAGTAGAAAAATACTACTATCATTTTAGTTTCGAAACAAGAAATCAAATCAAACTCCTTAGACAAGAATAAAATATTGCATAGTATACTTCAAGAAAAAAAAATATTGTATAGTAATTTTCTTGGTAGTACATTAGCCAAATATCTTTACGATTATTATATTGAGAATTTACTTTCCACGCCCTCGAAACGCCGCGTTATTCATGGCGCCAAATATAAAACTCCAGCCCAGCGTACTTTATCACCCGCGTCTTCGCTTTTCACCAAGACACCAACAATTTGAAATATTTTTATTTTTACTTCTTAAAAATTAAATTAAAGAATAAAATCTTTAAATGAAAACTTATCCTAAAACGGACACGTCACAATCGAGTGTCACGTCTTGAAAAGTGTGCCGATCCGTTGTTGCGTATTTATATATTTTCAATTATTTAAAAATTACAGAAAAAAAAAAGTGGAAATAATTTTGCAAACTTTTTCCCTCCCGTCACGTTACCGAATACCGACTCGACGACACCTGAGAAAATTTCTTCCGTAGTCCAAACAAAACAGAAAATCCGACATGGAAATGGAATCGTCAGCTCAACGCCGTCTCCAAGCCATCAACTCTCATCTTCTACCTTCCCCCGCCGCCGAGGATGACTCCGTCCTCCGCCGTAACCTCACGTCCTCGTCACACTTCTTTCACGGTACATACCCTCTTATATAAAGTTTATATACGGATATACTCTGTCTATACGCTGATAATTCGTATTTTGGATATTTCTGAGTTAAATTTTTCATGAAAATCCGAAAATGTAGTGGTTGATGTATCTGTTTTGATTGATTGCTTATTTTGATTTGATCATATTGTATAATTTGATCATTCTCGTTGATTTGTTTGACTTTTTGAAATTATTTCTTTTCTTTTTATAGGTGAAAAATACGGTGTAGTTCTTCCAGAGAAATTGCAAAGTGGAAAATGGAATGTTTACAGGTCTCTGTTTCTTGCTACAGTATCCAATTGTTGTTGTTGTTGTTTATTATCAATTTCATCATTTTGGCATTGACATTTTTTATGCAGATCGGTTCGTTCTCCGATGAAGCTTGTGAGTAGGTTTGCTGATCATCCCGAAATTGGGACATTGCACGATAACTTTGTGTGAGAATCTTTTTATTCTTTTGGTTCCCTTTTAATTTTCAGTGCTTGTCTGCTTGTTATATTTTTTATTAATTATATGTCTCCATTGTTTATTATTTAGACATGCTGTTGAGACTTACAGAGATTACAAGTACTTGGGAACAAGAAATCGGGTGGATGGAACAGTTGGGGAGTGAGTTACATAGCATTTTGTTTTAAAAGTTTGAAATGATAGTTTATTGAGAAAATGGGAATTTAAAATTTGATTTTGTGTCAATTTTACTTTGAATGTTAAGCTATAAGTGGATGACATATGGAGAAGCAGCTACAGCTCGGGAGGCAATAGGTTCTGGCCTTAGGTTTTACGGGGTAGAACTAGTAAGTTGCTTCAAAGAACTTGGATTTCCATGTTCATGATTTGCTTTTATATATTAGCTTTATTACTAACAAATTTCTGCAGTTGGAATACTTAACCATTGATATTGTTAAGGCATTCTTGACATTTTGCTGGTTCTCAAACAGGGAGCTCGTGTTGGACTCTATTTTATTAATCGACCTGAGTGGATGGTGGTTGATCATGCTTGTGCTGCATATTCATATATTTCTGTTCCTTTATATGATACTTTAGGTGTGTCTTTGAATGGTTAAATTATTCTTTGGATCCTTGTTGTCCAAATCTAATAGCAGCTTGTCCATTTGAAGGTCCTGATGCAGTTACGTATGTTGTCAATCATTCTGGCATACAGGCCATTTTTTGTGTCCCACAAACTTTGAACACTGTGAGTCTGAGTTTTGCTTCTATAACTTTTGTATCTGTATTGTGCCCCATATTACTTCTTGCAAGTCTTGCATCCTATTTTAACTACTGACTTAAAATGTACTCTTTATCATTTTGCAGCTGTTGAGCTTCATATCTCAGATTCCATCTGTGCGTCTTATAGTGGTGTGTACTCGAAATTCTCATTACAAGCTAATTACAAAATTATAAGTGTGCTGGTATTTAATGGCACCAGGCTTATTTTTTCTCCTGGCATCCTTTATTATGCAGGTTGTGGGTGGAGCTGATGAACACTTACCTTCACTTCCCGCAACATCTGGTGTGAAGCTCATATCATATTTAAAATTACTTGGTCAGGTAGAAATTTACTTCTGTGTGTACTTTTAGTTATCCTTGTCTGGAATTATTAACTAATGACCATGCTATTTTTGTTTAATATTGCTTATAGTTCAAATTCAAATTACTCCATAAATTTCATATATTGTATAATTGTCATTGTGGATAATAGGTTTTGGTTGCTGTGCTGAACATATAATTTTTCCTTGAACGATTAAGTAGGATAATACTTCAACAAACAGTTCACCTGATTACCTAATATACTTTTCTATCACATTACATTATTATTAATTTGGCAAATCATCAATTTGAAATGCAATTGAAATTGCAGAACTGTTTATTTCACCTGGCTTCTTCTTTACATCAACTTTTCTTTTAGGGCCGCAGTAACCTGCAACCATTTTGCCTTCCAAAGCCTGAGGATGTTGCGACAATATGCTACACTAGTGGTACCACTGGAACACCAAAGGTAAGATTGTAATGTTGTTTGAACTTTGATGTTGAGCTTGGACGGCTACTTTGACCCTTTGATGCCTTTACTTCCTTTATTAGCTGTCTAAGATACACTTTTTTTTTTTTTCCTGGAAAGGGGGTTGTCTTAACACATGGAAATTTAATTGCAAATGTTGCTGGTTTCTGCCTAGCTTTCAAATTCTATCCCTCAGACATGTGAGTTTGGTTTTAAATGTATCATCTAATATAAAGCAGTTTTTCATAGATGCTTATCATTTTGTGTTTTTCTATTGATTAATGTTCTTGTTTAATAGTTATATATCCTATCTTCCTTTGGCTCACATCTATGAACGAACAAACCAAATCATCTCGGTTTATAATGGCGTTGGGGTTGGCTTCTATCAGGGGGTATGTAACTGTATCAATCTCTGATAACTCTTTTGTTTCATGTTGAGCAGCTAGCTATCAAATTGAGTTATTGTACTAATAATGTGATTGAACTTTGTTGGTGCTTGAATCCTGTTCTCTACTTCATTAAAGTCCTTGAGGCCCGTTTTCTGAATGAAGTAGAAAGTGTTAGTTTACTGTAAGTATAAAGACTGAGAGTTAAGAAGTCTTTTTCTCGATTTAATAAGTTGTTAGTGTATTATTTTCACTTGGAATCTTTTGGCATGATGAATCTTTCCTGTTTAATTTGTTATCAATTAGAAATAACAAATAAATAAATTACAGTTCCAATCTATGGTAAGGTCGTACCTATTGCCCACAATATAAATAGCAGTTCTTGAATCTCAAAGTTAAGGCAATGAGCATTCCTAGAATATATTTTCATTCTTGTTCAATTTAAAATTGTTCCAGCCCTAAACAGTTCTTTATATCCTCTTCTGTCATCAACTGCTTAGAAATCTAGTAGTATTTGGATCGTAACTTCATGCAAACTTTATCAATGCATATGCCCTTGTTTTTTCTCTTTGCAGGACAATTTGAAACTGATGGATGATTTGGCTGCTCTTAGACCTACAATATTTTGCAGTGTGCCTAGATTATATAATCGAATTTATGCTGGGTATGGTAACGTTTGAGAGTGCGTAAAATCAGTTGACTGCAACTTTTACAGTTATCAATTCTTACTTAGTTTAAATTCTCTGCCATAGAATCACCAATGCTGTAAAAAGTTCTGGCGTTCTAAAGGAGAGGCTATTTAGAGCTGCCTACAATTCCAAGAAGAGCGCCATTATGAATGGTATTCATGATAATTATTGAAATTTCTTTTTGTTTATGGATAAATTTCTTATTAATTTGCTTGCAAATATATATAGTTATGATTAGAGAATATCAAGTAAAATGGTTTATATTAATGTGCTTGCCTCATGTTTACTCATCTAATGGCTTTATGATTCACACAATTGTTTCAGGAAGGAAAGCTTCACCAATTTGGGACAAATTGGTCTTTAATAAAATAAGGGAAAAGCTTGGAGGACGAGTACGTTTTATGGGATCAGGTGCTTCCCCCCTGTCTCCTGATGTAATGGACTTCCTGAGAGTGTAAGTCCATTTTCCTACTTGGGGCAAAATATACATGGTTGCTGTTTTTGATCACTTAGTTTCCATAGCCATCCAAATGAGTAACACTTGTCTGATGTGGTTATGCTCTGATAAAGTGAAGAGTTGAATGTTCATTATTTGGTCACTATATTTGCAGGTGTTTTGGCTGTCTAGTACTTGAGGGATATGGCATGACTGAGACTTCTTGTATCATAACCTTGATGGATGAAGGGGACAACTTAACTGGTCACGTTGGGTCTCCAAATGCTGCCTGTGGTGAGTAGCCTTGATTTCGAATCAGAACTTAAAAAGTATGGTGTATAGGATCGTTATTTCGTTATTTCATTTGCTTGGATGATATAGATGCACATGCCAATTGCCAAGAAGATGAATTCTAGTTTTAGTTACATTAAGCTTAAAATAGTGTAATTAAAATATTACATGCTTTAAGTATATATGATATGAATAATCTATTATACGCTGTCCTAACCCACCAACTCTTTGGCTACAATAGCAGACGTCTTGCTGTTACATTACAGGGATCTGAATGCTGGCCATTTGAACATGTTTAATAGAAATAGAATCCCTCTGACATTGGTTTTTGATTGTCAAGAAACTTGTTTCATTTGTGCATCTGTACATCCTTTTGAATTTGTGATAATTCATTTTTCCTTTTCAGAAATAAAACTTGTGGATGTTCCTGAAATGAACTACACCTCTGAGGATGAGCCATATCCTCGTGGGGAAATTTGTGTGAGAGGTCCTATTGTTTTCCAAGGCTACTACAAGGATGAAGTCCAAACGTAATAATCTTACACATCTTCTTAGATTTTTTTGTCACACGTATCTGCAAACCTTTGCTTGATCTAATTACCTGGTTGGTTAAACAGGAGAGAAGTAGTCGATGATAATGGTTGGCTGCATACAGGAGACATTGGTTTGTGGTTACCTGGGGGGCGTCTCAAGATAATTGATAGGTCATATTGTTACCTTATTCTCATATTATTCAGTGGATCACTTACTCTTATTTACATTGTGATTTATTAGCTAGATATCCATGTTTTTATATGAGATGGCACATGTTCCTGACTAGTAATCTTAATTTTTTTTTATTTGGGGGAGGGGGGGATTGGCTGCATTCATTTTGCTAATAAATCTTTCAAATATGTGAGAAATGGAATTCTGATTTTCTTCTTGTCTCTGATCTTCTGCTAATGAATCATTGGCATTGATGATTTCAGCCCTTCCTGTTGAAACTGGTTGAGCCTTTTTATGACGGTTGTTAATGCATTACAGGAAAAAGAACATATTTAAGTTGGCGCAGGGTGAGTACATAGCACCTGAGAAGATTGAGAATGTATATGCAAAATGCAAATTTATTGCACAGTGTTTTATATACGGTAAGGATATAGTCCATAAATACTTTGGTTTACTTCACTATTGTTCATTATCCTGACAGCTTAATATGTTTACAGGTGATAGTTTGAATTCATCTTTAGTAGCAGTGGTTGCGGTGGACCCTGATGTATTGAGAGATTGGGCTGCATTTGAGGGTATCCAGGTGGGTTTTGTTCTCTTCTTTTGTCCTTGGTCCTGTTGACATCAGGAGGTTCTAAATTTCAAATTATCATGCTGTGAGCTTGTTGTATATATCTTATATTCAATTGAAGACTAACTGAAATCAAATAGGGGCAAACTGGTTTATTTGGTGTAGCCTGGTTTCTTCTCTATTAACAAATAACAATGATAAAGAATGACTCCAGGATTTTGGTTAGCATTTCAAATACCCTAGATTTAGTCAGGAATTTTATGATTCCTATTGACAAACACTCAGATTTGATGTCATCGATCATATTACATCCACTTCTCTCCCTGCTAACAACTTTCTGTCCTCACCCACTTTCCCTCCCCAGCTCCCACCGACCCCTCAAAAAAAAAAAGTTTTTGATTAATTGAAGGTTCTCCTGAATGCATTTGTACAGTATGAGGATTTACGACAACTATGCAATGATCCAAGAGCAAGGAATGCTGTTCTTGCCGAGATGGATAATGTTGGAAGGGAAGCCCAGGTAAATTATCTAGACTTGTGAACAGTAGCCATCTGTATTTTTGTGAGACCTGTTAACTTATCTGGATTGATTCCTTGAAATTGATCATATTGAGCAGTTAAGAGGTTTTGAATTTGCAAAGGCTGTAACTTTGATGCCGGAACCATTCACTGAAGAGAATGGCCTTCTCACACCAACATTTAAGGTAAGTTGTCATTCTTTGTTTAGTGGCCATATTCGCTTGAGCATCCACCACTTTCTTTCTGGATGTAATTTGTAAGACATTGGGAAAAACATAAGACCTTAATAATCGTATCACTGAAGTGGCTGAAATAGAGTAACTGACTTTTGGACCATTAAGGAACTCTATAATCCATGTAACCATTAACAGGTTTTAGCCCGATTTTAGATGAAAGGTTCTGCTCCTACTTCTTGACCTTATTGTTATTATCCAGATCAAGCGGCCTCAAGCAAAGGCATACTTCGCAAAGGCGATATCAAACATGTATGCTGAGCTTTCGACATCGGATCCAACACCACAGAAAATGTCATGAGGCAAGTGCCACGTTCTTGCAACTAGAAAACTTAAAATGAACTAATAACAGAGAGGTATGACACGAAGGAAAGAAGGGCATTCAATATTCTGGAAAAAGAATAGATGGGACTACTTGCCCATTACAGTTAATTCAATAAAACATCAAGATGGATGGTTGATAATTGTTGTAGTTTACATGCTGATTTAGGTAGTCATATTTGAAATGAGGATTTCATTTCTGATTTCTCTGTTATAATGTTGTATATCAATTTAAAAATGATAGTAATATTGTTGTTTCTTTTTGCAGCATATATGGGTGTAAACAAAACTAAAATTATTTTCCCAAATTTAAACAGATATATATTGCATGGCCATGGAGTAGTGGGCTACAAAACAGGGAGTTGCAGATTATGCAAATGCTAGACTATCTATAGACTATATTAATTGGTTCCCTTGAGCATTCTTTTTTCTACTACAGATCAGTGTTGAGCAGAACCAAGTTTACCTTAACAAAATTAAGCTATTTATTGAAGTTAAGCAGATAATTAACAAAATTAAGAGAGCTTCTGATTAAGCTAAGTATGGATTATTAACAAAAAAAAAATTCAGAAGTTTCTCAATCAGAAGCTGATTGAATTATTATCTATACTATATATAAAAGTACGAATGAGGGGAAACTTTATGTTTTCTGATTGTACCCTTATTTTTAAAATATTATTTCCAATTGTACCCTTTTCTTTAAAACATATTTCTAAATTGCCATTACTAAATATAATATTTTAATTATTCCATTATTTTTTTAATCTTAATTATATAATGTGTGTATTATTAAATTATAAGAAAGTCAATTTGGCTTTTTGTTTCCAACGTCCTATTTAATTTTGCCTTTTGTCTTTATTTCCAATCGTTCTATTTAATTTTGCTTTGCCTTTGGTCTTAAATTTCCATTATTAAAATTTAGTATAACTTTATTATTTCAAAATTAATCAAAAATTTCGATTTAAACCGAATTATAAGTTTGTCAAATTTATTTTAGTTGATGAACATGTAAATTTCCTTTACTATTATTTTTTGAATTTAATATTTTACTTTTGATTTCAATTTTTAAATGTCAATAAAAATATTAAACTAACACTAACACGTACAATACTATTGTTAGTAAAGTTTCATCTCTTCGTTATATAATGTTTTGCCCCATTCATTTTGTTCAATTGGAAATTGTTGAGTTAGAAGAGTAGGTGATATTATATGATTTTGATTTTCTTGTCTCTATGTGGTTATCAAAATTTCATAAGATGGTTATTATAATTTCATGAGAAGGTTATCAAAATTCCATAGTGTGGTTACCAAAATTTCATAGGATCAGATTATTAAAATCTCTTAGGTTGGTTATTGAAATTTCATAGGGTGGTTAATTATCACAATTTTATAGAAAGGTTATCAAATAGATTATCAAAATGTCATAGCTAGGTTATAAGAATTTCATAGTATGGTTAACAAAATTTCATTAAATATTTTATGGGGAGGTTATCAAAATTTTATAGTGTGGTTATCAGTTGGGCCGATCATCGATTGAAGATACCAAAATCGTTCGATTGCAAAATTTCAAATGAAGATTATAAAAGTCTCAATTTCATAAGGAGTACCAAAATATGATAGAAGGTTACCAAATCTCATAAAGTGATTATCGAAATTTCATAGAGATCGGATTATCAAAATTTATAGAAAGATTATCAGAATTTCATAGTGTTGTTATCAAAATTTCAAAGCGAGCTTATCAAAATTACATAATCTGATTATCAGAATTTCATAGAGGGGTCAACAAAATTTCATAAAGAGGTTATCAAAATTTTATAAAGAGCTTATCAAATTTTCAAAATGAGATTACAAAAATTTCATAGTGGTATTTCTAGGGAGGTTATCAAAATTCCATAGTATGGTTACCAAATTAGGAAGGTTATTAAACTTTTATTATGGAGTAATCAAAATTTCAAGGAGGATATCAAAATTTCATATGAAGGTTATGAAAAATTCATAGTTTAGTTTTCAAAATTTCACAAGAGAATTATCAAAATTTCATAGTATGTAGATCAAAATTTCATAGGGAGATTAACAAAATTTCATAATAAAGTTATCAAAAAATCATAGAAAGGTTATCAAAATTTGTAGTTATCAAGATTTCATAAGAAAGTTATCAAAATTTTATATGGAGGTTTATCAAAATTTTATAAGAAGATTTATCAAAATTTCATAGCGATGTTATCACAATTTCATAGTGTGATTATCAAAATTTCAGATTGTGATTACTAACAATGGTTATCAATATAACACATGGAGTTTATCAACATTTCATAGTGTTGGTTATCAAAATTTCGTATTGAGGTCTTCAAAATTCCTTAAAGAGGTTAACCAAATTTCATATGAAGGTGAAAAAAATTTATAAAAAGGTTTTCGAAATTCCATAGTATCATTATTAAAATTTCATAGGAAGGTTATCAAAATTTCATAATGGGATCATAATAAATAGTGTAATTATCATAATTTAATAGAGAGGTTATCATAATTTCATATGAATATTTTACTTAAACACGTTGCGGAAAGCTAAAACTAGTTATTATACAAATGAACAAAACCTTTTTTTTTTTCTAATATAATATATCAATAAAGCAAGGATGATAGCAAACATACATTGTCAGGGTTCTTGAATTTTGTGGATGGTATTTGGTCTGAGTGTAGAGGAGAAAGGACTATGATCAAAAGCCCTATTGATGTTGTTTGAAGCCTAATTCTGTTCTAGTATATAGTTTTGCCTTTATTTTGAAACCTCAAAATCCCAGTGTTTTACTTTTTCTAATAACTCAACATCAGTCTTAAGTTCCGGATTTTGAAGATTAACAGATGAAAATTTGTGTAAAATAAGCAAGCAGAAACAGGGTTGCCATTGTATTGAATATTTCCCTTTGGCATCTAAAAGATTCTTGGCAGAAATATTTGATCTTTAACTAGTGTAATTAAAAGGGCATAAACTCAATGATCAGCTCTAGCATCCACAGAAAATTGAACAACCTGATATGTTCAGAGAGTGAGGATGAGTGCCAGTGAATAGGAAAGAAAACAATGTCTTGAGCTTTCAAGAGCAGAGACATAAAGTAGAAAACAATATTAAAGCATTTGTTATTCATGAAGTAATTGTTTTTGTCACCCTGGTAAAAGCAGGGGCTAAGATCCCCTGTGTCAATGTTTGGATGAAATAGTCTTGGAAATGTTGAGAGAGATGTGGGCCAATGTTTTCAATCCGAAATTTAACAAAAAAAAAATTTGACAGATTGTTAATAAAACAAACAACTGATAAACATAACACTGATAATTCTCTTCCTTGGTGCCAAAAACATAACACTGATAATTAAGATAAACATAGATAGACTTAAAGACTTTGACGGTAATAATTAAAGACAGAAAGTACTAAACAGACAACAGGAAATTAAGTTGAAACATAAACAATACAAAGCCATAATAATAATAAACATAACAACTTGACACCATAGAAATAGAGATAGAAATGCTGAAAACCAACTCAGTCGAGTAAGACATATTCCACTTCGTAGTGGGATGCCAGCTACTTCAAGAGATCGACCCCTTCAATTCCTCCTCCAAAGGAACACTAATGAGACGAAGACATGGCCTGGAGGTGGTTAATTTGGGAGGAGGAATTGGAGAAAATCAAGAAAGAGCACATTCGGACGGGCACTGAGACGTACCAGAGAGCACAAGCGCTTGCCGCACAAGAAATCATAGAGGTTGACAATCAGAATGACTTTGCTATGGTCATCGTTTTGAAGAGACAATTCAATTTCAAGGGCAAAGTGGGCATCCTCCAGAGTGCTGTAGGGACTGGAGGATGCCCACTTTGCCCTTGAAATTGAACTGCTCCAAGCCATGTCTTCGTCTCATTAGGGTCCCATTGGAGGAGGAAGAGGAAGAGGAAGAGGAGGAGGAGGGTCGGTTGGAGTTGATGAAGACGAAGACGTGTCCTGGAGGTGGTTAATTTGAGCAGAGAGGGTTTTTTTTTCTTCTTCTTTTTTAGTTCTTCTAACTGAACACAATGGGTGCATGGGTTAGGGTCTATTATATAGGAAAATGGAATGGATTCCGTGTGTTGAGGACCATGAACTCTTATGCACATTCTCCTTCTTTTTATTATACATATACATAAAACAAACTGTCAACTTAAAGCTTGCTCTCACACATTTATTTAGTAAGTACTACTTTTTAAGTCTCTAGCAAACTCTAACCATGCATAATTAAAACTCTACACATTTGTTTTATGTGCTTTGATGGGGTTGCTGCTGATTTGAAAATTTTGGCAAAATAGTACTAACCAAAAATGTTGGTCACATGGGGTTAGCTAGGAAAGGTCTTATTCTTTAGGTCATTATGAAGTCTACCATCATATCATCATGAAGTCTATTTATTGAGTGTTAGAGGGTGCAGATAGTACACGGTTTTTGGTTTGACATTAACTAAAAATATAAGGAAAAACCCAGTAACTTTACATATTGATTTCCAAAAGAAAGATTTGCTTTATTAATTAATTAATAGGCCAGTGATTTTGTTTTGAATCTAGTTATTAAATATGTATATGTATAACTGATTTTGTAACAAAAAAATATGTCGCTGATTTAGGGGAGGTTGGTTTGATCCTAAAAGAAGTAGTACTATATTTATGTGTGAGAGAGCAAGCCTTAAGTTTGACAGTTTGGTTTATACTCCGTATGGAGTATATAATATAATGCAATAAATTTGTTGACTGTTGAGTTAATTTATGTACTTATCTAAGTAGAATATTGTTCAAATTTACAATTCTAAAAGATTATGATGATGAATAGTTGATGGAGAGGTAGGTGGAGGCAAACTAATGTGGGGAAGATGGTGATTGAGGGGTGATGAGAAAATTTTCCAATATCCTTAAAAGAGTTAAAGGTAGGCAATTTGGAAGCTTTTGCATGACTTGCTCGAATAAGGAAATAAGTTGTTTGTCATTTTTAGGTGTCTCTATGCATGAATTCAATATATGTGATTTTTGATAATGTTGAGGGGTGATGAAAAAAATTTTCCAATCTACTTTTGTGTTGGCTTCAGGCAAGCTGAGGTGGAAAGTGACTATATATATACTGAAGTACAAAGATACCGCTTGTGAGTCGTGACTTATATATGAGATTGGTACACTAATTAACTATGCCAAGCAATTATATCCTGCAGGAGTTTCCAAAAGTGTGTCCTTTCAATATGTGCACCCATCAAGCTTAATAGCAACGTAGTTGAGAGCCTGCAAATCACATGCAAGGCATTGGAAAACTCTATACTTTCCTAATTTGGTTAAGATATGTATTCATAAATGACCATGATGTAAGACTATATATTAAACAAGAAACTAAGTTGATATAAAAAATAAGATATGAAAATGTGAGAAATGAATAATGAACCTATGGAAGAGGGAGGGCAGCGGCAAGACCAATCATTAATGACAAAATTAATTAGACTTCAGATTAATAGCAGATGGCAATGGCCCTTTTCCCAAATCCAGCTTTGATTGAGCAAGTTGCTAAAAACCTAATCGGGTACTACTTATTTACTACTTCCTCCGATCCATTTTAAGTGTTACAAATCAAGTTTTGGTTTATTTCATGATAAGTGTCACATTTATAAAACCAATACAATTTGTAATATTTTTACCATATATACCCCTAATTAATGGGTAGTTAGGGAGAGAGAAGATAAATGTAATTAATAAATAGTTTGGGTGTTTAGGTAATTTAAAATATTTTTTTATTAAATTTAAGACGAGTTAATTATTGTCTTAATATGTATGATATTCCTAAGATCAGAGGGAGTATTGTTTAAGGATATAATTATTATATACTAAGAAAGCAAACTAAAAACATTGACAAAAGGCTACAAAAATCATAATTCCACTTGTCAAGATGGATTTCTTTCTAGCTATCTACATGCCAAGTGTACTAAAAGTGCCAATTTCTAAATGGATCAAGATGAAACCCAAAGATCAAAAGCCACGCACCAATAGACAATATATACACTAGCTAGAAACCTTTAACTTAGTATATATGTTTTGTATCATAAATCCCAAATCGAAACACATAAGGATTATTAATGTGGGTAAAAGCAAGCAAATACACATTTCCAAATTCCAAGCAATAAGACCAATGAAAAAGAAATCCATAGTCTCATTTGTTAAAGTTTTTGTGAAATGATTTGGGTGAAAGAATATTTTATTAGATTTTTCCAATGGTAGACAAGAATTATTTCAATCTTGTCGATATACGAAAAGATACAAGTGGATCCCAGCCACTATATTCTTAACAAGGTGAGTACGTAAATCTACATGGCTTTGGGTCAGAGCAAAGATGATTCAGAATTCAAAGTTTGCCAAAATCTTAAAGTTGGAGGAGTCTTCATTGAGTCTACAAGCGTTGCATTAATGCATCCCACCTCATGAATCATTTCAGAATTCATTTTTAAATAATTGAAGTGAGAGGATGTTATGACACCGAAAAAACCCCATTCTCCCCTCCCTTTTGTATTACGAGACTTTCCTTCCCAATGCCAATGGCTAAAGAACTTTTTGCTTTTCATTTATTATCCCTTACAATTCTACTTTATTCAATTTGGAAAATTTTTTCATCACCCCTCAACCACCATTTTCTCCACATTAGTTTGCCTCCACCTACCTCTCCATCAACTATTCAACATCATAATCTTTTAGAATTACAAATTTGAGCAATATTCTGCTGAGATAATTACATAAGTTAACTCAACAGCCATAAGACAAATTAATTGCATTATATTATATACTCCATATGGAGTATAAACCAAAATGTCAAACATAAGGCTTGCTCTCTCACACTTATATATAGTACTACTTCTTTTAGGATCAAACCAACCTCTCCTAAATTAGCGACATATATTTTTTGGTTACAAAATCAGTTATATATATGATTTTCTATACTAGGTTTCCTTCCTTTTTTTAGGGATGCAACTGGGTAGGGTATCCGTGAATTTTGAGGTACCCGTACCCTAACCCTATTATTTTTTAGGATACCCAAACCCTATAACTATCCGGTTATTTTTTAAAATCACTACCCGTACCCTACTCATTTAAAATAGCAACTACCCGTTAACTACCCTAACCCGATAAAACATCCGAATATTTTTTTGCTTTATAATTAAATAATAATAAATAATTAAAATTAAATGAATAAATTAAAATTAACTTGTATAATTGTAAAACAAAGTTAAAAATTATATTTTTAATAATAATTTTTTTAATTAGGTTAATTAGGAGTAATTTTTAAGTAAAAATTTAATATATAAATAAAAATTTAATATTAAAATAATTAGTTATTAACCGGGTTCGGGTAGAGGGTACCCTAAGGTCACTACACGTACCCTACCCGAACCCGTCACGGGTACTAAATTCACTACACGTACCCTATCCTAACCCTATTATACAATACCCTAACCCTACTTAATCGGATCGGGTAGTACCGGGTACCCTATTATCTACTACCCACTTGCACCCCTACTTTTTTTAGTTGCTATAGTCGGCCAAACTCAAATAGATTAAAGCAAAACTGGATGGGTTATACATCGGGCATTTGACCTAGTAGTAGAATGTTGGACTTTTAAAACAGACAAAGCCATCAAATATATATGGTGGAGCAGCTGTAGACATGCAAAGCCAGACAAACATTCTTAATATAAAACATATAAAATAAAAATAAAGAATTAATTATCAATTTGCCACGTAGCTATACAAAATATAAAATGAAGATTTAAATTCAAGATAATTTTTTCGTTAATATTGATTTGCTATGATCATCTCATCTCCCTTGAGGCTTGAAGCCGACCCTGCATTTTTAAAGGAGATTTTTTTTTTGGCCAGACATTTTTAAAGGAGATGATTTATTAGTTTTACATATATTCATTGGTATAAGATTTCTTATAATTGAATTCAAAAAACAAAGATTTCTTATAATTAATTCATATTATTCAGAAAAAAAATTTAAGGAAAGAAAATCCTATGCATTAAAATAAATTTAAAGTAAATCCCCTCCACCCTGTCCTTCAAGTTCTTCAATCATGCATAAAACACATACATGACTAAGTAACTTTTTTGTTTTTTTGGTTGAAGAAGAAATGAAAAATCAATCAATTTTTTTTTCTTATTCGTAGCAACCAATTCAAATGCTTTGAAATTTGCATACTTTTAACTCTCCTAAAGAGATTGGTAAATTTTTAAATTATGCCTGATCTCTCAACAACCCACATTTGCCTCCATCTACCTCCATGAATGCAATTTTTTTCTTTTTTTGGGCCAAACATAAAGCGAAATTGGACAATTTCAATTTAGTAAGGACATAAATTAACTCAACAACCATGAAATAAATTTATTGTATTATATACATGAAACAAACTGTCAACTTAAAGCTTGCTCTCACACATTTATTTAGTACTACTTTTTAAGTCTCTAGCAACCTGTAATCATTTCACCAAAAAAAAGCAAACTCTAATCATGCATAATTAAAACTCTAGATTACCAAAAGACCCACTAATAACATAACTTTGAGTAAAAGACTAATCTGAAGAAAATTAAAAACATTAATTAAAATAATATAAGTATATTCTTAAATGGAATTTGTTTTAAAAAGTTTAATAAATTTGATAATTTCACCAAAAAAAAAGTTTAATAATTATTTACTTATCAAATAGATTTTTTAGAGTTTAAATTGACGACTGATGAACAAGCAAGTGTAACTTGCAGCCTGGTGATGAATGAGGTACGTACTGCGTTTAAGCATATAATTATTACTATATAATATATATATATATATATATATATATATACACTAAGAAAGCAAACTAAAAATATTGACAAAAGGCTAAAAAATCATAATTCCACTTGTCAAGATGGATTTCTTTCTAGCTATCTACATGCTAAGTGTACTAAAAGTGCCAATTAATTTAATGTCGTTTTCAAAGTAGTGGTATGATATTATTATTGATGGCTTTTACTCCCTCATAAGCATGGGACAGGTGGACTGACGTGGATATATAGCATGAAGATGATATAATAATGCATGCATATATATATATATACTACTCCTTGCTTCAGTAAGTTTTGGCTTTTCTTAAGTACAAATTCACTGTAGAATAGGGTAAGGTTTATGTGTCTAGAATGGTCATAAATGTCACTTTGCACCCTTAAGTTTATACGGACTGTTACTTTGCACCCTTAAGTTTGTACGGACTGCTACTTTGCACCCAATTTTTTTATTTTGACCAAAATGCATCCTAAAGTTTTATTTTTGTATCACTTTGCACCCTCCGTCATGGTAGGACAAACGATTCTATCACGGTGTCCGACGTGGCATTCCACGTGTACCAAAAAGTGAAATGTGGCACGCCACATATACTAAAAAGTGACACATGTCACGTCACGTGCACCAAAAAGTGACATGTGACACGCCACATGTACCAAAAAGTGACACATGTCACGCCACGTGTACCAAAAAGTGATACGTGACATGCCATATGTTTCAAAAGTGGCACGTGGCATGCCACGTGCACAAAAGGATACATGTTACGTGTCATTTTTTATCCACGTGGCATGCCACGTCGGATGCCGTAATCGATTTGTTTTGTCCTACCGGACAGAAGGTGCAAAGTGGCACAAAAATAAAACTTTAAGATGCGTTTTGGTCAAAATAAAAAAAGTTGGGTGCAAAGTAACAGTCCGTACAAAGTTAAGGGTGCAAAGTGGTATTTATACCGTTTAGAAAGCGGAGTTAACGGTTGTTACTGATTTTTGATTGGTCTTATTGCTTCATGTGTATTTGCTTTTACCCACATTAATAATCCTTCTTTGTGTTTCAAATTTTTGGGTTTTATAATACAAAACATATACTATAATTTAAAGGCTTCTAGTACTGTACATGTTGAAATTTTTTTTAACGGAGTTGTGTGAATTAATGTGGTTATCTCACATT
This sequence comes from Corchorus capsularis, assembly GCA_001974805.1. Lineage (NCBI taxonomy): Eukaryota > Viridiplantae > Streptophyta > Magnoliopsida > Malvales > Malvaceae > Corchorus > Corchorus capsularis. The sequence continues at coordinate 1,257 of AWWV01013228.1, read as the reverse complement.
GAATAAGAAAGACAAAATTCTTTATCATAAAAAAAATAAGAAAGACAAAAGTAACTTATTTAAATACTACAAGAGTGACCAATTTAGTACTAGTTGGGACAAGTTAAATAATGGGCCAAATCAATTGGTGTGGGCTTAGATTTGCCTATTAGGTATGACACTTGGTCTTTGACTTCTTTGACTTAGAAATTTATTTTTTATATTTTTGTTTTTTATTATTCTTTGAACTTATCTCGGATTTATTGAATTAATCAAGTAGATACATTTGTTCATTATCTTGTATCTACATTAATTATAAACAAGAGTTTGAACACTTTTTGTCAAAATTATTTCTCACAATAACAATTGGAAAGTTAGTGGCCTTGTTGCATCATAGAGGGCATAGACCCTTTAAGAAAGTGTTTCATATCATGTCTCAAAGAATATTAGTTCATCAAAAGGTCCTATAATACCTCATTTGATTAAATGGAGACCTCCCTACCGAGTGCGTTGATCCTCAACACTGTTGGCTCAAGGAGATCTTTGGATGGTCATGCAACGACGGGTGGTTTGGTTCGAGATAGTAAAGTTGGGTGAAGGGTTTCATGCTCAATATCAATAATACAGATAGTTTGAGTGTAGGGTTATGGGGTATCCACCAGGGTATACTCATCATGGCTAAATCTATGCAAATTTCTTCCTTGATTATAGAATTGGATGATGCAGTGATAGTTCAGTTTCTCAAGGAACAGTTACATTCTTCTCATCCATGCTACAATTTGGTTAGAGATTGCTGCACGATCATCCAGGGTGGTTGGATAGCAGAGATTCAACATATTTATAGAGATGGTAATAGATGTGTTGATTTATTGGCAACTTTGGCCCATGATAATCTTCCTGGAGTGAGTTGATTTGATTAGCCTCCGATGCAACTCCTACCTCTTCTTGAAGATAATAGGTTACGGGAGGGTATTTTAATACCTTAACTTTATTTTTTTTGTTCTTATGTAGAAAAAAAAAGCCGTTCCCCATAAAATTTTCTAACAATACATCTATTGCCTATTGGTGCGTGGCTTTTGATCTTTGGGTTTCATCTTCCATTTAGAAATTGGCACTTTTAGTACGCCTGGCATGTAGATAACTAGAAAGAAATTCATCTTGACAAGTGGAAGTATGATTTTTTAGCCCTTTTTCTTAAGTATTCTTAGTTTGCTTTCCTATTAGTATAATTATTATATCCTTAAAAAACTAAATAAGTTCCTGGTTGGGTTTTTATAG
>AWWV01013227.1:0-20456 GCA_001974805.1 Corchorus capsularis | reverse complement strand
ATCTTGGTCATTGGTCTTGCCGCTGCCCTCCCTCTTCCACAGGTTTATTATTCATTTCTCACATTCATATCAGCTTAGTTTCTTGTTTTTTTTTTTAAGAAAATGTAATTTTTATTCATGAAAATGAAATTACATAGTTCATAACTTAAATTACAATAGATTGAATTTCATCATCAACGTCTTGATCTGAATTTGTCATCATGATATAAATCCTTTGAATTGGAGTTTCGAACCTTTCTCATGAGTCTCTAGCACACGCGACACCTCTTCGCTTTCGCTTCTATGAGCTTTCACCAACGACAGAAAGGTGAGTGATCCGAAAATCTCCCTGAGTGATCCGAAAACCTCCCCGATTGATCCAAAAACCACAAAGAAAATCCATCTCAATATGATGGGGAAATCCCCAATCTATTGTAATTTTAAAAGACATCAAACAAACTGAATAAACTGACTCGACAAACTGAACTAACTCAAACATCCAAGATCTAAAGATCTGGAGACTCAAACATCCAAGATCGAAAGGTCTGGAGACTGATAACCCAAACAGATCAACAGATCTGTGGGACTTTATTCTAAAACTAAAGAAAAAAAAAGATACGAAATAAAAAAAAAACCAAACCCTCCTCCCCCTTAACAGTAATAGCCAAGGAGGAGGAGCGAAAAGAGAACAAAGTAAGAAAAAACTAGAACTTAGTTTCTTGTTTATTTGTGAATACATATTGTTTATACCATGATTTTACATTTTGGGTAAAATTGTAAATGCATTGATGAAGGGCTGGGATTTACTCTCAAAAGTTCTATGGATGGATGGATTTTATCCACCTTAGGCCAAAGTCAATTAGGAAAAAGTTGAACTTTAACTTTGTGATCCTAATTTTCCTAATTTAATTAAGGAAATTAGGGGAATTATATGATTTTTATTTGAAATATATTTGGGCCGCCCATTTATTGCATAAATTGGGGCTAGGCCGGCCCTTGCCTCTGAATTCAGATTTAGGCCTTCTTGGGATGAACTTTTGACAAGTTTTCAATTAAGGACGAGGGAATTAGGGCTTCGAATTGGAGGTTAAAGATGAATGATTTTGAGGTTTTATCCTTTACTAAATATGTTAAGCAAGTTGTAATGAACATGCTGTCCAAATTTCAGCTCATTTCGAGCTCAGAAGTAACTTTTCACTGTTGTGCAATTAAGGACAAAATTTAATCTCAGGATGATTTTGGCATGGTGATTTCACCATTAGCATGGAAGCTTAGTCTATATTGAATATAAATGCTATATGGAGAAATCGAGCCATGTTGGACACTTTTCGTAACTTTTGACAGTTTTCAATTAAGGACAATATGGCTGTTTGATCCCGGTTTGAGTCATTTCCTTAATTGTTTTTTCATGATATTAAAATATGATCTTAGTGGCATGGTATTGAGCATAATTCAATGTTCAATTGATAAAGTTCAAGTTTTTTGGCATTTGGAAGCAGTTTTTCAGCACCATTTGGCCATTCGCATTTGCTTTTACACCCCTAATGCTGCACCAAAGCTTATGGCTGCATTTAATTTCGAAATTTGACATTTAAATGTGATAGTAATCATATTTCCATTGTCCAAGGCGTGCTGGAGTCTTTCTTGGCTGATTTGATGAAGTACATTATTATATTGGCGAATTACAAATTAATATTGTCTATATATATGTAATTTGCAGCATAGGTGTTGAACAAATTTACCAAATTGATCATTCAAACCACAGCCATGATAATATAAATTTAAAAATAAAGATTAAAAAAATTATATAATAATTGCGCATGAATGAATTCAGAATTCACCCTATTTGGAGGAGGAGCTTTAGAGATCTCCATTGGAACCAATGGAGCTACAAAATTACACGAGTTAACAATTCCAAGTCCAAATTGTATCGGTTACTTCATATATATAGAGTAAAAGATAAATTTCGAAATATCAAAATTGTTCCAGTCGCAAATTAATTTTAGTGTAGTGTATTTATACGTTTTCTAGTGTACATAGGAATATATATATATATAGTAAAATAAAAACAGAATATATTTGAAGAGAATAAGGGAGATGGAAGACGTACTGATGATGAAGCGTGAGTTGGCAAGAATAAAATAAGTGTGATTTGAGAACTCATAGTTGCCGGCTAATTATATAGGTAAAGAAAAACTCTATTAGGGTACTGAAGCGAAGAGATCTAAATACTAATAGCGTTTGGAAAAGATTTCAGTTTTAAATCATACCAATGGTCCTCGTTGGTATGAATACCACTATAAGTCCTATGGGGCTCGTGGCATGCCTGACTCTGCACAGCTACCCCATGTAAACTTTTATTAACTTTTATTTACCAAAACAAATAATAATAATAATAATAATAATAATTATATACTAATTTTTGTTGAAATTGGAAGCTCTGTACAAACTGTAGATTATATATTGAAAACTGGAAATTTTGCAATGGTATCATTACTCTTTGGCAACCGGTTGTATGTTGTTCCAGAGCCATTCACGAGCAGAACCTTCGAGCAACGGTGAAACCTACAAGAATTCAAGTTAGTTATTGTAACTAAGTACTTGAAGGAAAAAGGAATGAATGAGAGCGCTCCCAAACTGAATTTACAATCTCTCTTTTGCAAATGATTGAATAATTCAATACATGACCAACCTTTTTCCAAACTTGTGAATGGTAATTGTTAAGCCATTCAATCTCCTCGGCAGACAGCAAAGATAAGTCGACCAATTTAGTCTGCTCATCCAGATACAACCGTGGTGGAATCAGTTTTGTAAAACCGATACGGAATTCAGATAGTATAATTTATGACCAGAAGAGTAATATAAGTTGTGTGAAAGCAGTAGTTGGATGTATGGAGGATGATTAACACAGCAGGACTAGTAGGAAAAGGAATTTGACAGCATACCTGAATAGGGAAAAAAGTTAGTTTCTCAAATCCAAGATATTCGATCCCTCCATAACGATTAGGGGTATTAATCTCTTTCACATGAAGGAGATTCTGCAAGGTGAGAAGAAGCCAAGTTAGTAATGAGTCCATTAAAACTAATAATTAGACTCGATTAAAAGTAATTGAACAACCTTCTCAAACACTAACTAGAGGGTTTCTCATAATATAAACTACCAAATCATGCTGAACTATTATATAGCTTTTAATATGTATTTCAAATTGTATGTAGTGCAATGCTGTGAGCCAACAAGAATTTAATTCGGACCACTGATAAAGATACTAAGGTGAATCAAGTAAATAAACTCATCAAGGGAAATAAAACAGTGGGATTCTTGTAGAAAATGCAAAGTTTAAATGACTGAACTGTTTTGTACCTCAATCCGAATGCCGAAGGCATGGTCTTCATAGTAGCCAGGTTCATTGCTAACAATCATGCCTTTTTGCAGGGAAGTCATATTTCCATATCTATAGCTAATACTTTGTGGGCCTTCATGGACATTTAATGCAGCTCCGACACCATGCCCAGTGCCTGCATAAAGAGAGAAAGGCCATTGGATTAAATCAATAATAGACCAAGCTTTTCCATACCATGGGAAAGCAGCAAAAGGATGAGAGAAATACCATGGCGGTAATCAAGTCCAACCTTCCAAAGGGAAGAGCGGGCAAATGCATCCAACACAAAACCTGGAGTGTTTTCAGGGAATACTGACTGATCAAGTGCAATGTGACCCTGCAATTTGATAGTGTATCAGACTTAGGAACCACCAAAATAACCACCTCCTATGTATGGTAAATTTTACTAGTAAAACAGTGATGAAAATTGAAAATCATATTATAGAATGTACTATAGGATTGCAAAACTAACCCAAATGATAATACGCCGTTGCTTACTAACTAGTTCTACATTATTTATTGTATGCAAAGAAAAAAGAAGAAAATTGGAGGTCTGGCCGGAAGAAGTCTGAGGGGTAGGCTGTTGTGGTCAAAACTCAAAACCCACAAGCAAATCTACCAATATTTTCAAGTATTTCAAATGATTTATTAGAAAATTTTGGCACATGGTCAAGCAATATCTTCATATGACACATATATGGGGCTCATATGGTACTGACAAGATAGATGGAAAACAGAGACAACACCTTTAGAACTCGGGTAAAACATTCCTTTTCCCTGGCAGTAGGTTCACCAAAATGTACTGTCCTAGTTATGTCAGTTGTTCCATCAACATACTGAGCTCCGCTATCCAACAGGAACAGTTTATTTGGATCCACAAAACTACAGCTTTCAGGTTCAGGTTTGTAGTGTATAATAGCACCATTTGCACCCGACCCTGCAATTCATTCTAAATGTTAGTGGTAATTTATTAATCGATAACCAAAGATTTAACTTTTGGTTGCAGTGTTTAATACATATTCCCTTCCAAAATGAAGCAAAGCACAACAATTTTACTTTACTAGCATTCAAGATATTAAATTGGCCAGAAATGAACCTGAGTGTATTAAACTATAAAGAGGTAGTTAAGAATTCACAAATCAATATACCACTTATTGTATCAAAGCTCGTATCAAGGAAACCATCTTGCTTTGATCGGAATTCAAGAAGTTTGTCGGCAACATCGACCTCTGTGAGCATCTTCTTATGAACTTCCTCTTCCAGCCAGGACCAAAACTGTGCCAGAGCAGCTGCATCCCTGCATGTATATTAATATTATCACCATAAATAATCTATAAAGTTCTTAATTAACAATTTAACATTCTTATTATACCATAGCTTTTAGCTTTGCTGAAATTGCAAGTTTAACTAAGAAGTGCTACCACTTGCATGTCCATGGACAAAAGGGGAAAACAAGATGAAGGGACAAGAATGAAGAAGGGTGGGAAATGTTTCTTAAAAGAAATTACCTCCAAATAACAATGTTCCAAAAATGGGTGCAGCCAAATAAATGATCAACTCAAACCGGGGTATCATATGGAGAATTACCTCAAGTGAGAGTTCTTCATCCCTTCTAATTCTGCGGGATTTTTCAAAGCCTTTGCAAGAGAGATTGGAGATGGCATATAAACTCCTGTAGGACCTACAGAGCGACCATTGGACTCATCATATCCCTTTTTCTTGATTTTGCCTCTACGGTTCATCAGATATTTATCACAAGCAGACTTATATGTTTCCACAATAGCGGCATTAACAGATGACGTGTCTAACCACAGTTGAGCCCCTTGTGCTGCCAATCTGAAAAAAGAAACTTATAGTTGTTATCAGACTAAGTTTGCCTTGGCACATCTAGTAAAGTTAGCTAAGACTACATCCAATCTTAGTTACAGATAGATAGCTGGCTGCTTTGCAATTTAAGTTACATATCCAAATGGAAATGCATGAAATAATGTGAACATCTGCTCCAATGAAAGATGTTTAGTTTCCTACAGAACTAAAGTAAGTACAACCACATCACAGTAGGATACAGAAAAGACCAATTCTAAGCAAAATGGTCATCCAATTCAAAAATAATGGCTTTTCAAACACACCTCCTTATTTCAGAAAGGATGGAGTCATATGGCCTTAATTCTACCCCCGCATTCTTCAAGTGATCCATCACCTCTGGGGTGACTTTAGAATTATCTACAAACAACTTTGCTGCATCAATCTCTACAATCAAGTATGCATACATAACAGGCGAATGAGGGACATCACTTCCTCTCTGTCAAACAAGATTTAAGGTATTACTCAGATTAAGGATTAAAAGAGAAAAGCAAGAATCATAAAAGGTAACTCTGTCTCTCTACACACACACACACATTATGTGATGTCTTAGCAAGTTGACCTATCACATTTCTTCCAAAGTAACCAGCATTCAAACAAATCTTGACAAAATCGAGTCTATAAACATGTCTATTTCCACAAAATTAACAAGCGCAAGTACTCATACCAAGTTCAGCAGCCAGGCAATTTCATCAAGCATGGATATAACAATGGCAGATGAACGAGTGCCAACAAGTTCGGCCCTGAGGGAAGATAATTTGGACAACACATCCAGACCAGCATATTTCAGATCATGCACTCTAATTGGCTTGTTTGGAGGGCTTGGCCTTGAATCCTTCCATATCTCATCCACAAGATTCAGATCGTACAAGTAAACCAACTCAAGATTCTTCTTAGATATAGCTTCCTTCAGTTCTTCTGCAGCATCATAGGAAAAAAGAAACTGCTCCCTTCAAATCATCAGAAATCATCAGAGACAGCCAAGGATGAATAAGGGGTATACTGATTTCAAAAACTAAGCTAGATGCACCCATTTAGAAGGTTGAAAGAGTGCTCACAGGATCAATGCCAACTCTGCCACCGGGAGCCAAAACATCATTAAGCCATTCGCTAGTTGATGGGACTCCAAGATTACCAGCACGCATGAGAATCCAGCCCGAGTTCAATTGCTTATCAGCCTAAACAGTCCAAATAAAGGAAGAATTATTTTTAAGACTTATATCATATTGGATAATATCGGAAAGAAAACCCAATATAATTACTATAAAGTTTGCCCAATAGAGGAAACCTGCAGAAAGTAGCGACCATCAGTCCACAAAGCTGCTTTATCCTTTGCGACAACAGCAGTCCCTGCACTGCCAGTAAAACCTGATATATAGGCTCTCCTCATGTAGCATTCAGCAATGAATTCACTCTGTAAGCCATGCCAAAATGTATTTAAACTAATTGCAGTAGATGTTAGAACTTGGAAGTCCTACTGACACAAACTTCTTTCCCACTTAAACATAACCGAATAATCATTAAAAATGACTTTTTGAGGACCGCTAATTGGTAAAATGAATAGTCATCATATATAGCATAATTCATGTATATTTTATTAACAGAAGCATTCAAATCCCAATTAACATAAACAGGGAAGAATGACAAAAAGAACCAAAACCCAGTCCAATTCTAGGATCAACTAATAAACAGATGTCAAAAGAACATTGAATTTATGTCTTTTTTGCAGGCAAGAACGTGCAAGGATATGTATGTAACATGTTCATCTCCATCCATCTAGCATATGTACATAATGAGATAGTGTTTATAGGCTCCTACGAGACCGAAATAATGTCAATTTCATTCCATTTCATATCAATTTATCATCTAAATCCTGAGATAACTCCTTATCCACAAAAAAAAAAAAACTATATGAGCAAACAATTCAACCACTCAAAACAATCAAACCACAATTGAATTCCAGGGCCAAGTCAACCAAACCAACTGCCAAATACCAAAAAACCAAAGTTTAGTCTGTTTGAGCATTAAAAGATATGGAACCTGATGTGCATCCTGAGAAGGGATGATATATGCATCAATGCCAATTCCAGGCTTGGCAAACAGCTGGCGAAGGGCGACAACCTTTTCATCTGGTTCTTGAACAGCACGGTTCCTACGAAGCTCGGAAAAAGGCTTGGCTGTTATAGAGCCAGAACTGCAACATCGTAAGGTCAAAAAGGGAGGACCCTTTTGTGATTTCTTGTAAATTATGGGGTTGATTTTGAATTTATGGAAAATGGGTATTGAGTAAGAGAAGAAAGGAAAACGAGAAGAGGAAAGAGATGGGGTGAGGGATAGAGGACGCATTGCTTGCGATGGTAAGGAGTGCATAGCTGATGGTAAATCCAATTCTAATCGAATCAAGAAAAAAAAAATTTCTTCTTTCCCCAACAGAGAAGATAAGGGTATTACTATTAAGGTTTGTGAGAGTTGGTTGAAACTGTGTCGTATAAGGAAGGAAGAGAATAACTGCCAAGTCAAGTAACAACCAAGTACCAACTAACTCGACCAGTCGACCTGCTTTTGAAGTGGAAACTGGAAAATGTCTGTTTTTATTTTTTTTTTTTACTGTCTGAATTTTCTCAAGATTCAAACTTTATTCTTTTTGACTTAAAAAAGTTTCAATCTTTAACAAGGTAGACTGAAAGACCAAACGATGTCGTTTTAGGACAAAGGGAACTGTGTTACTTTTTTTCCTTCGAAGTGGACATAATGATTTCTAGTTCTGCAAATTGATCTCAAATCTCAAGATTTCAGTCTCTTTTGCTCTTAACTTTTCTCCTTGTTGTTGTGTTTCAAAGCTTAGATCTTGGAGTTTACAGTTGATTCTTCTTCAATGGCGATTATAACAGAAGAGCCAGAATCACCCAAAGCCAGTGAAAACAAAAAACCACCCAAAAAACCAACTTCAAATGAAAGCTCAAAACCTTCAAAACCCACTTCAAATCCTAACCCAAACTCCCAAACTCAGAGCCCTTTTTCCTTCTGGTTCTATTTCACTCTCACTATTTCTCTCATCACTTTCCTTTTTGTCTGTTTTTCCTCTTTGTCCCCACAGGACCCCAAATCCTGGTTCCTTTCTCTGCCTAATTCCCTGCGGCAACACTACTCAAATGGTAGAACCATTAAGGTCCAAACAAGTCCGAACCAATCACCAATTGAAGTTTTTGTTTCTGAAAGCGGTCAGTTTTCTTCATCTGAGAATGTTGTGATTGTTCATGGTCTGGGGTTGAGCTCTTTTTCTTATGGTGAAATGATAAAACTTTTAGGGTCAAAAGGGGTTCATGTTGTAGCTATTGATTTGCCTGGAAATGGTTTCTCAGATAAATCAAGAGTAGAGATTGAAGAAGGGATAAATGGGGTTTTAGGGAGGTTTAAGGAAGTCTATAGTTTGATTCAAGAAAAGGGCATTTTTTGGGCTTTTGATCAAATGGTTGAAACTGGTGAGCTCCCTTATGAAGAAATAAGCTCTAGAGTTTTAGTTAAAAAGAGTCTTAAGGTAATTGAGTTGGGAAGTGAAGAGATGGGTAGGGTTTTGGGACAGGTTATAGAAACCATGGGGTTAGCTCCTGTGCATTTAGTTTTACATGATTCTGCCTTTGTTATGGCTGCAAATTGGATCAGTGAGAATTCTAGGTTTATTAGAAGTGTAACTCTTATTGATACAGGACTAACACCGGCTTTGCCTTTGTGGGTTTTGAACATACCTGGTCTTAGTGAAGTTGTGTTGAGGTTTTCATTTGTGTATTCAAGGTTGATTAGCTTATGTTGCTCAAAGGGGATTGCTTGGTCTGAGTTGGAGGCACATAGAGCCCTTTTGAAGGGATGGGATGCTAGAAGAGCAGTTGTAGGGATAGGGAAGAAGTTAAATCATAGTCTTGATGTAGAAGAATGGGGTGGTTTGGATGGTGTAAAAGGTATGCCATTGCAGGTACTTTGGTCTAATGCTTGGTCAGATGAATGGAATAATGAGGGTCAAAGGATTGCTAAGGCACTTCCTGAGGCAAAATTTGTCACACATTCTGGAGGGCGATGGCCTCAGGTAAGGATTCATTGACTCTTACAATATATTAGTTTCTGTTGTTGTTTTATATTATTATATGTCATTCAGCCATCCATAGCATTATCATCAAAATTTAGCTGCTGTTGGATGTTTATAAGCATGCTCTTCAAGTAACTTATGATTGATTCCAACTTGTTTGAATCAGGAAAAGACAGTCTAGGATGGTTAATTCATGCATGATTGATTGATTGTATGTCTTTGATGGATTATTTGATTGGGGTCTCAGAGAGTGCAACCAACACCTAGATAGGCCTGAAATAAGGGGAAGGGAAATCTGTTCTTAATCATGTCTTCTGAAGATAAGACTGCGATTGACTAGATTGAATGATATAACCTTGTAAATCGGGACCGCTATGCAAAATTTTGATAATTGCTTATAGTTGTATGCATATTTTCTCTTGGTTCTTTACATAAACTTGAATAATGTTGTCTTAGTCCAAATTGATGCGACAATCTTTCATTTTCCCTGTCAGCTGCCAGATTGTATTCTTCCAAATTCGTAGGAGAATGATGCATCCTGTGAAATATATATCATAAGTGTGAAAGATTTTATATGATCAACTATAATAAGGATAATGTTTTGTCACAATCCTAGATAGGTTAACTGTGTTGTCAATGTCACACATGCATTTTCTGCATTTGGGATTCATGCATGCTATGTCCTTTATATCTCAGGAAGGTGCTGCTGCTGAGCTAGCTGAGAATATAGTTCAATTTGTGTCTACATTGCCAAAAACAGTTAGACAAGTCGAGGAAGAGCCCATTCCCGAGCATATTCAGAAGATGTTTGATGAAGCAAAAGACACTCACCACGACCACGACCACCACCATCATCATGGCCATGGTCATGACCACGGTCATGATCATGCTCACGGAGCTGGTTTTATGGATGCATATGGGCTTGGTCACGCATGGGGCAGTTGATCAATTTCTTCCCTATTTCAGTGACTGGATTTAAGTTAGAAATATATCTAGATGTTCCGATACCCAAACGGGAGTTCATGCTGCTTTTTGAGATGCTAATGTTGTTTGTTCAAGATTCTAGCCACCATTAAATTGTAATCCTAAGGGAATGTTTTTTACAGCTAATTAGACATGTATGTTTTCCAATTATGAAAGGTTTATACGACTCAAAACTCAAAAGCAAAGCTATATTTTCCAATGGTGATGTATATTCATTCCTTGGTATCAAAAATTGGAGTTGTATAGTAAGGAACTGTTTCTGAATTCTGTCTTGAAAGGGCTATTATCCTCCATTATTATGGGATGAATATTTATCTGAAGTAGTTTGAATTTATAAATTCTAAAATTATTTGGGCTGCTTATTTAAGAAGTCGAAATCAATACCAGTTGCACCACTCATGGGCATCAGGCCCATCTGATCAAAAGCGGGCTTATCTGGGCCGAGTTCGGATAACATCTTTTTGTTAGTAAGTGGAACTTAAAGTTAAACCTATCAACCAACAAGGGTTGGATCAAGTGGTAAGCGGCTTATTTCAGTTTAACCAGATGCGCGACGCGGGTCGGATCCGGATTAGAGCCCTGAATACCGGATAAGATAAAAAAAAAAAGTTAAACTCATCAAAATTGTTACTACCTTCATTAATGCAAATGCTTATTTTGTCGTTAAATCATGTCTACTTTGTTATGCCAAAAAAAAAAAAGTCATGTCTACTTTTTTCTCATATTAACTAACTGGCATGCAAAAATAGAAAAAAATAGATAAATAACACTACACGTAGATGTGAGGGAAGAACATATATCACTCTCTCAATTCCTTATTATATAGCTTGGATATGGGATGGAGTACTAAAAAAAATCCCTTATTATATTCGTAGAAAGATGATGCAATTATAATATAATAAAATTAGTTATCATAAAAAATAATATAATAAAATAAGTTCATAACCGATATTTTTTTAATTTTATTCATAATAAAAATCAAGTTACATATATATGTATATATATATATATTATATATAACGAAAACAAAAAGACACAAATGACAAACAAATTAAAAAGCTACATATTTATTTCCCGGCCTTGCCAGAAAATACACAACTTTTTATTTTTATTTATTTATTTATATATTGTGACGACTGACTGACGAAAGGCCACGAATTTTATTTTAGGACATATTGCTAGACACAAACACAACTCTTTATGTTGGACTGAAATTAACCTGGATTCTGGACTTCATCCTTCTCATGGCCTGCAATAAGTTTCAGGAAAAGAATTTGGATAAGAAAAAAACCATGTACAAGAATCAATATTGCATATTTAAATTAATTATTCATGACAAAAATATTAAGGAGTATAGTTTTCAATCAAATGCAGCATTGGTATGGTATCAATTTTTTTTTTAAAAAAATCATGAATTAAAAGAGAAAAAGAAAACCCGATTTATTATTAATATATATTAGGACAAGGCTATGTGTACTATTCCTGAGCACACTACTCTTATACACTACCATTTATAACCATTGAATGTGGACTTGATTTGAATAACAACCGTTGGAGGTAGTGTAGCAAAGTAGTGTGGCATATGGTAGTGCAAATGACTTTACCATATATATATATTACTTGCAGATACCGCAAGCTCGAGGAAGGTTGAGAATCAAATCCCTATTAAGACCGATCAACTTCATATAGCCTTCTACAATATCAATGCAGCAGAGAGTTCTGTCAGTGGACCCCGGCCACGACCACTGCCAAACGAAATTGCAGCAATGAGAGGATTGCAAATCGTAATCTCCCGTCCCCATAAGGTAAACTTCGCATTCCGGCGGTATGTACCCTGCATCGAACATGTACTTGCAGCGGTCGGCAGTGGCCATGGGAGCAACGATGATCAACATGCACAAAACTACGACACACAAAAGCTTATTGGGGGAAGCCATTTTGGTACGCAATATTAATAGTGGGGAATTAAGGAGATTTAATTATGGCTTTTGTGTTTTGGAACTTGCAAGTCTAGGGCTTTTTATACGACAAAAAACCTAAACCTCTTTCATTAAACAATAAAACAATATGCTAATTAGATTATTGTTTTTGGTTCTGGAAAATCTTTGAGTTACACATGAGAATATTATAGTAATGACTATCATTAATCAAATTCAGGAAACCACAATGTTTACTTATAATAAGTTTTATATATGTATTTAGAATATATATTAAGTAGTATATATATCTCAAATGAGACTCTAGATGATTTAAATAATGAACATTTTTTTTTAATTATGTTGATTTCTTGGGTTAATTTGGCTCAGACGGGACAAGTCGATGCTTTGGTTTTGAATGCTCTCCCGAGAAATTATGCCTATATACGTACTACTTAAAACATATATATACTACTCCCTCTGTTCCGAATTGAATGACCACTTTGTAAATGATACGGAGTTTAAGAAAAAATGGTATTTTAATAGATATTTTACAATTATATCCTTAAAAGTGAGTATGAAGTGGTAGATCCCATTAAAAGTTAATGCTTAGATGAAGGATAGTGTTGTAAAAATGTTTGGCATTTTAGGAAAGTGGATATTATTTTGGAACGTCCAAAAATAGTAATGTGGTCATTCAATATGGAACGGAGAGAGTATATAATAAGCCTTCTTGGTTGTCTTATGTATCCAAAAAAAGAAAAAGAAAAAACTAATAAGGATTTTTTTTTTATTAAAATGAAAAACGATGTTAATATAAGATAGGAATTAAAGGCTCTCAAATCATATGCAAGATTTTTTTTTCTTGGAGGGAATCATATGCAAGATTTAAATATTATTAATTGTGAAAAGAAAAAGAAAAATATTTAATTATTAATTTTAATACATTTTGTGATCTTTGTACATATATAGTTTCCCCGTGGAGAGGATTCTCTTGAATATTTACCCAAGATCATTCTACACTACCACCAACTTTCCTAATAATTATTCATTTTGTTTTATAAAAAAGAAAAAAGAAAAAAATTTGTCAAGAGAGTATAACATGGATTGCATAAGGATTACTATTCAAAAAAAAAAAAAGCAAGTATACCATGGATTGCATAAGGGATTAATCACTATTTCTCCCTACAATTTTAACATTTATATTAGCATATTATTTCGGTTAGATTTAAAAATATGGCCAATTATTTGATACCCTATCAACGTAGATTTTAAACTTTCGCAAGCGGGTTTAAAACAAAAATGTATAATTCATTTTTTCATAATTAATGATGAATTTAATATTAAAATATATACCCTTATAAGTGACACATATCTACCCTTTTAACTCTGATTGTATAGTCGGCTAAAACTCCGATGGATGGTATAATTTTCCTTAAATACACATCATATGAAAAACTTGACTCTCTGGAACTAGACTTGTATCTATATTTGGATTGGACTAAAGTTAAACCCATCAAAATTTATAATGATAATTTGACAATATGTTAATTGTTAGTACCTTCGTTAATGCAAATGCTTATTTTGTCTTTAAATCATGTACTCACTCGTAAACCACCATAAGTGGTTTAAGAATTGACAAATAAATACTAGAAACAAAGATTACAGTTATAAGTGGATATATATATAGGGATTACTTTTTTCTCATAAAATAATAACTGGCATGCTACCTCAATGTCAAGGAAGAATCACCCTCAATCGATTCCCTGATTATATGATCCATAGGTAAATACATACATACATATATATATATATATATAATCAAAATGTTTAAGTTGATAACCAATATTTTTTTAATTTTATTCATTATACAAATCAAGTTACAACGGAAAGACAAAAAAAATGACACACAAATAACAGCGCTATACATATATATTGCCCGGCCTTGCAAGATCCATAAAAAAAAATAAGCCTTTATTATTTATTATATTTTTTTTTTGGATAAATAAGCCTTTATTATTATCATGTTCATAAGTAGTAAAAAAATATAAAAATAATCATTTAATTATTAAACGAGGAAAAGAAAAATATACAACTTAATTAGCAGCCAATGCCGAGATCTGAACCACATTTTAGAGGAAGGCTCAGAACCAAATCCATATTAAGACCGTCCAAAATGGGACTGTCTTCTTCGATGCAACGGCAGATACCGACATAAGAGTCCTCCCGCGAATAATAGTCGTTCCTAAGGGAGTCGCAGCAACGACGGAAATTAATCTGATCATCTCCCGACGAAGTAAGGTAAGCTTTGCAACTCGGAATCGTCACTGCTTCGAAGGCATAGCTGCAGAGCACGTCGGCAGTGGCGGCCATGGGAGCAATAACCACCATGCACGACGTTACAAGTACTACCACAAAGAAAAGCTTATTGGAGAAAGCCATTCTAGGAAAACTTTGTTATTGGAGAACTAATGGCTTTTGTGTTTAGGAAAACTTTGTTGGAGTTATTTAATCCCAACGAGCTTGCAAGTCTGGCTTTTATTTTATAAAAAAACCTAATTAAACATTAAACAATGATAATAATATGCTAACTGCTAGTCATTGACCTTAAGGGATATGGTTAAGAATAAGATTATTCTTTTTGTTTCTGGTCAAATCCTTGAGTTACACATGAGAATTATTATCAAAAAAATTCCATGCATGTGTACAATAAAGTAATTTTAATTAACTTTTATTGAAAGAAAGGCTTCTAACACCTAACAGGCTACCACTAACTTTTCTAAAAAAAACACCTACCACTAACTTTGTTATTAATTACTAGTATTAATTCTGTTTAGGGGCTTAATCGACAATTTAGATCCTGAACTTGTAAGAAATGGGTAAATTAATCCTTGAACTTTCAAAATTGTCAATTGCACATTATAAACTTGTAAAAAGTGGATATATTAGCCATTTTGGACGACAATTGGTTAAATTCCTTTAAAAATTGGATGGGAGGAAATTTATCAGAGCCATACCAATTTCCGTAAAAAAAGGCTAATTTTCGTTCAATTGTTAACGAAATTTAACCAATTTCCATCTAAAATGGTTAATTTTGTTTATTTTTTTACAAATTTAAGAATGTAATTGACAATTTTAAAAGTTTAAGGACTAATTTGCCACTTTCTTACAAGTTTAGGGGTCAAATTGTCTATTAAATCATTGTATAAGGGATTAATATTTTTCTCCCCCTAATTCTAACACGTATATTTGATTTAACAAGCCAAGGTTCAAAACGATTAGTGGAAGCTAAAAATAATTTTCATTTATAATCATTTAGCAACAAGTGGTTGGTTCAAGTGATTTGACACTTGTTTCCCTTAAGCAATGTTTCGGATTCGAGTCTTGTGAATGGAAAACCATTGTCGGAAGAGTTTTACCCCCATAATGGATCAATCCAGCTCGAATAAGGTTAACTTGTAAATATAAAAAAAAAAAATTCATCCTATTAAAATTCCCAAAAACTAATTAACTCTACTTGAGTTGGGTACGTTCGTTATGATGGTAAATCTATGTTAATAATAATTTTTTTTTTGAAGAAATATGTTAATAATAATTTATTTATTCATAAAACTAAGTTCCATATTTTACTTGGGAGAATATATAGATATCAAACAATTTGAACCAACCAAGATTCACTTATTTTGGAATGCCCAAATTTTCTTTAAACCCAATATCTAGAGCTTAGCCTATGTAATCCAAATTGGTCCGACAATCTTTTATTTTCAATATAAAACAGGCTAAAGGCCCAATCTGATTGGGTCTTGATGGGCTGCGTTTGGATTCATCAAATTTATGTGGCTATAGAATCCCAACCCGAACTTTCATTCTTTCTAAATTCTAAGCTAAATAGAAATGTTAGTTAGGGTTTTTTAGTGGTACAAATAAAATCTCATTATAATCAGAATAAATCTGTATATGTCTAAATATCCAAATATCCAATCCAAACCTTAATAACATACCTACCAAACTAACATACAAACAAACAAATAAATAAACTAATTAACTCACATTCCATGGGACTTGAACCCAGGACCTCACAGTCCAAGCACACTGCGTTGAACAGATGAGTTAACAAATCAGGTGTGAAACATTAGTTAGTTAAACCCAAACTTTCCTTTCTTTGATATTATCTTTGATTGTCTTTGGCTGTTTAAATCGTTAGTTAGCAGGATTGCAGCACTCTGGCTCTACTTACCTATTCAGAAATAATGCATCTAAACTGCACCATTAAGATCATAGATTTGTTAATATTAGAAAGAAAAACTTATTCCTACTCTCTCTTCTGTTACACTTGGATTTCTTACCAAAGCTTCAAATTAGTTATTGAAATTGCTTAAGTGATTCTTAATCGGTTCACTATCAATCCATAACATAGGCAAGAGATAGCAATGCAGAGGCCAAACCCTTTGCTATTTTGTACCTAAGGGACCAATTGATAGGAGGAATATTCCTCTTGCCAAAAAGGTGAGTATCAAGGCTGCCATTTGACATGAATTCATAGAGAAGTAGAAACTCACCTCCATCATGGCACCAACCTATGACTTGCATCCAAAAAAAAGAAAAGAAAAATTAATGAGGTAATCATAGTTTAACATAATGGTGAAAATTAACTTATAATAACAAAAATGAATTTGTTTTCTACATAAAATAATATATTGTAGTATTAAAAAAAAATGAGTTACAACATGATCATTTCAAACAACTCAATTTTTTCTCCCCCTGTCGAAACCCAACCTAAAGACCCAACAACAGGTGTCATAAGAATAAGCATGTGCCATAAGGCAGACATGCAACGCACCTCCTCTCTTTTTTTTTTTCCTTTTTTTTTTCATTTTTATTTTGAATTCCAAGCCAACTATGAGAAAATTAGTTTGCGGGACTGCTTTTGCAGTAAAGGGTTGATATAAAGAAAGCATTAATCACAATCCATTGCAAAGACATTATAAATGTAGCACTAGTCATGCAAGATCAACACTGTTTCATATCCTTATCACTAAACTTATCACCAGGTAGAATGGCAAACTTCAAACATCATAAACACGCTTAACAGGTATCATGATCATGTATACATCTAATTATTCTACAACTGCTGGAATATTCAAGGCAGATCAAGCTGCTTGCCTCTTCAAGAAACTCAGCTACCCCAGAAGGATGACCTTATTGCAGCTCGAACCATAAGATCAGAACCCTAAATTCACAAAGTAAGTAAGGAACTATTGAACAAATTAAATTGTATTAATGGATAACAAGTTTAAACTATTGACATCAAATCCTTCATTTCTCTTAAAATATACTAAAGCAAGCTAATAATATTACCTCAAAAGCATCAAGGTACATATTATTGGTGCTTTATTATTGTCTTTTACTTATGGGAAACAAGAATGGAAATTTTCTCACGTCATCAATGAATTGAAAGTGAGAAGTGTTTGCAACATATATATTTTATCAGTAAGTTGACTAGATTCCTTCCACTCCACAAGTATGGATTTTTCCATCCACAATTCCAAAAATCAGAGAACAATAATTCAATCTCACCACTCTCCTCTCCACCCCATGTCCAATTCAATACGAAAGTGAATTACTGCTATGATTCAGACATAAATTTTAATGCTTTGAATTCCCCATGCATGCCCACCCACTACTAATTTTCACCCTTTAGCAATTCATTCCCCTTCGAAAACCTTAATTATATATGTAAAAGAGAGAGAATATTAGTATGTAAAGAGAAAGAATATTAGTATCACTTTGTGCCACTTACAATGGAAATCCAAGATGAATTTCCTTGAATACATGCATATGGTGAAGTATGTTTGTAGCAGGTGGGTAGTTTCTTTCTTTCTTACTTTTGGACTGCTAGGCCTACACTCAAATGGTTAACCCTCAAATTGACAATTACAATAAAATAAAAATCAGGTTAATAAATTTATAAGAAAATGACAAATTAGACTTTAAACTTTAAAAATTGTCAATCGCACACCTTAACTTATAAAAAATAGATGAATTAGCCTTTTTGGATGGAAATTTGTTAAATTTCACTAACAACTGAATAGGAATTGGACTTAATTTATCAAAACCTAATCAATTTTCATTCAAAAGGGACTAATTTCCATCCAATGTTAACGAAATTTAAGGACTAATTTGCCAATTTTTTTACAAATTCAAGTGTGCAAACATGTTTGAAGTTTAAGGGTTAAAATAAAAATTTCACTCATATAATATATATTCTTGAGCATTAAGGTATTTAGTTTTACATCTAAGCTTGAGGTTTCAACTTTTAGGTACAAAAAAAAGGATGTTGTTAATTGTTGGCAAGGGCTTGAGCTTGATTAGCTGTTTCTTTTTGGGGCAACAGAGCAGCGCTCTAGCGAACTTTATCCATTAAATTGTTTTTTTTAAGTTGATTGTTTTTTTTAATTTAAATTTTAAAAAAATTAAAATCAGTTTAATTTAAGGTTAATTAAGGCACATAAAGTGATAATTTTCAACGATGGAAATAGCCTCCACATATTCTTGAGTCTATCATTACCAAAACTAAATGGTCATACTACACTAATACGGGAAAAGTTAGAAAAACAGTAATAGTCCTGTTGTCATCATATATTAACTCAGGAATATTAATGGAGAAACCGAACCCAAACTACCTATTTATAGTCCTTATTACAAGAGTAATAAGTAATAACTGCTCATAAAGCTTGGCCTCCTATAGAAATTTAAGCCTTTGGTCTACAAAGGGATGAAATTGGGGATAAATACAATTAAATGTTCACTAGTTTACAGTATTTTGATTCTTGAAAATAAGAGTTCGATAGTTTAGAATAAATTAAGCAATTGCAGAAAAAATGAAATTCAAATTTGATGACACAAATCTTAACTAATTTTTGGCATTAATTAGATGGTTAGAGATCCTCTATGTGTATAATTAATCTTTTTGTCTTTTTTGTTACAAAGAAAAGAGCCTAGAAATATAGGATAGAGAGTCCAACATCTTGGGTTTAATTTTATTGCTGATAAACTATTCCATCCAATTTTTATTATATATATATATATATATACATATATATATATGAATGCACATGACATTGACAATGGCTCATAGCTTCTTCCTCTGAGCACGTAATGCCTTTTTGTAACCGAATTCTTTTTTCACGAGAGATTTTGAGTCTGTCGAATGCTTTCTTTTCAGAGAAAATTTTTGAGAGCTCGACGATGACCTTTTCATATAAAATATTATATAAATATATGAATCTGTCTCTCATGCCCTTACAGCCATACTATTCACCTTCTTCCTATAAATATGCTTGAAATACCAAAGACAAATCCGAACTCTCTCAAATTAAAGCTATAAGCTAAAGTTCTGAAATCAAGCTCTCAACCCAATGGACGGAAGAGGTCGAGGAAGAGAAGGTCTCAACCCAATGGAAGGAAGAGGTAGAGGCCATGGAAGCTTCTAGTCTTGTTGTCTTTATGTTTCTAGTGGTGTAGTTTCTGTGTTTAATTACCGTCAAACTTATGTGATGTCTATGTCTATGTTTATCTGTGTATATATATGTGATGTCTATTTCACTTAATGTTCATGTGTTTTAATGTATATAATAATTACTATTATTATTATTATCAATATATATTCCAACAATATAATTTGTTAATTATATCGTCTCATCTCATGCTAATTAGATTAAATTAAATGTAATAATTACTATTACTATATTATCACAATGAATTACGTACAATGCTCGTGCATCACACGAGCAACGCACATGGAACTGAGTACTAGTTTCTCTTAAAATATACTAAAGCAAGCTAATAATATTACCTCAATAGCATCATAAGCTACATATCGGTGCTTTATTGTCTTTTACTTATGGGAAACAAGAATGGAAATTTTCTCATGTCATCGATGAATTGAAAGTGAGAAGTGTTGCAGCATATTTGAGTAAGTTGACTAGATTCCTTCCACTCCACAAGTATGGTTTTTTCCTTCTACAACTCCAAAAAACAGAGAATAATAATTCAATCTCACCACTCTCCAAAAATGTATCCCACCCACCATGTCCAATTCAGTACGAAAGTGAATTATTGGTATGATTCAGACATAAATTTTTATGCTTTGGATTCCCATGCATGCCCACTCCATTCCCCTCCCCCACTAGTAGTTTTTACCCTCTGTTAGCAATTCATTCCCCTTCGAAATTAATCTCTTCTTAATTCTAG
>AWWV01013226.1:0-66387 GCA_001974805.1 Corchorus capsularis | reverse complement strand
TTCAAATCCCAATCTCCCAAACCACCTCTCTGCTCTCCTCCCATGTCTTTATCATCATCATGAAACAACCCTCCTCCAACCGACCCTCCTCTAACCAACCCTCCTCCAATCGAAGGAGATATAGATATCCTCGTCAGGAAAATGAAAATCACAGAGGTTATCGAAAAAGGCCAAGTCAGGCAGGCAGCCCAGAAGAAAAAGTTTGATGTCGTTGACGCCGTAATGGATGTCTTGCTTCTTGATCGGTCCCTTGGAGGCAGACACATCTACGGCGTCGACGGTATCAAACTTCTTTTTCTGTGATGCCTGCCCAGCTTAACCTTTTTCGATAACCTCCGTGATTTTCATTTCCCTAACGAGGATATCTAAATCTCCTTTGATTGAAGGTGGGTCGTATTGAAGAGACAATTCAACTTCCAAGGCAAAATAAGCATCCCCCAGACTGCAGGGATGGGAATGGACAGGAAGAGTTGGTTTTGGGCTTGACTTCACTTTCTATCTCTATGGCTTCTAGCCTTCTTGTCTTTATGTTTCCAGTGGTCTAGTTTTTGTGTTTAATTACCGTCAAACTTATGTGATGTCTATGTCTATGTTTATCTGTGTACTTTTGTTTATCACTTAATGTTCATGTGTTTTAATGCATGTTTTCGAATTATGAAAGATTTATATGACTCAAAAGCAAAGCTATATTTTCTAATGGAGATGTATATTTAGTCATTGGTATCAAAAATTGGAGCTAGAACTGTTTCTGAATTTTGTCTGGTTGGAGTTAAATCAAACCCAATAACATCATGTATCAATTTAAAAAAAAATAATGAAAATTATATCACTCAATCTACATTGGAGTTATATTAAAAATGTGATAATGTGATATTAAATTATTGTTTGGGCTTTGGTTTAAATTATATAATTCTATTATACTTATAGTCAATTTGATTTAGAACAATATGATAACATTATATTATGGGACTAAATGAGATTACTATGTGATTAACCTATATAGATATAGATTTGCATATTGGTTGTGTTCATTTGGTTTTGGTTAATTGTTGTTAATTGTTATGGCCAAAATATCTCATTATATAAGACTATTTAATTTAGCTAATTTTGTCTTCACATATTTTTAGTGAAGAAAAAAATATTAGGTATGGTGATGCCTATTTTATTAGGCGTTCAGCTCATGCAAAATTGTTCCCTTAGGCCTTGACACTTTCATGTAGACAATATATATATATATATATATATATATATATATATAAATCAAAACTCAAAAGACCAAAATTGTTCAGCCCATATGATTTTTACATAGTTAATTTTGTTGTAATTAAATTGAATTGGAAAGGATGCAATTAACATCTTATAAAGAGTTTCATTTTTTTAATAGTTTATATATATAGTTTATGTTTTCCTTTTTTGGGCTGATTTGTGAGTTGGGTTTTTTGGACCTTGAGCAAAATTTCACCTTTTTTTTATTTAGTCAAAGAAGTGGATATTTGCTCAGAGTTTGCCCCTCTTTTTCCTTAATGTTGACTGTTTTCACCATTTTTGCTCATCTTGTCTCCTTACTTTTTCCATTGTTGTCAATTCTCTCATATTGTGTTCTCCATATTTTCCTTTCTTTTCCTTCTTCTCTTTCCAGTATCTCATTTTGCATGTCGCATTTTCTCTCTTTTTTTTTCCATTTTCAGTTTGTTATTTTCTTCTTTGCTCTGGTGGGTGTTTGTTCTTTGTTATAGATTTGGTCTGATTCCTTTTACTTGGTTTTTTGTTTTGGTGGATTCGTTTATCTGTGATTGTCTTTAAATCCTCTGATTGCTTTTCTGCCTGGATTTTTGGTTGATAACCCAAATTTCTCTTTCTCTGCTCTTTCGGTCGTTATCCTTAATTTTGGTTTCTTATATCTGGTGCAATGATCTTGGCTTATGTATGATGAAAGCAACAATTAACTCGAGTTCTGGGAAAAAGGTAATCTCATCACTCTCCTTTCTTCATTTTGTTCATTCATCGTTTTTGATATTTTTCTGTTGTTTATATTGTTTATACTGTTTGTCTTTCTTTCTTCTTTTTTTTTTTTCAGGTTCAACACCAATAAGTTTCTGCATGATCAAAGAAAGTTGATAATTTGAGACAGACTCACTCAAAATCACTTGGGTTAGTTTTGAAATTCGATCTCAGATGCCTACTTCGTTCTTATTTATGCTTTATTTTTTTCGTTTCCTCTCCACTTTTTAAAGTTCACTTCTAATTGGAGAAAGGGGGTAGCGAAGAATTGAGGTAAATCTTTGTTTATTTGTATTAGCATGTTGTTATTTCTGTTTTATTTTGTCTTTCTGCTTCTCCTTTTCGAATTTCTGCTTTATTCTAATACCCATTATTTATGTCTTAATTTGAAAAAAAAAAAACGGAGAGAGGAGGACGACAAGGGAATTACTTGGGGTAAAATTGCTTCTTATCGGATAAGTTTATGCAGGATATGCTCGTACTTAAGTTGAGGGGTAAGTTGCAATGGAGTTTTTTTTATCTCTTATAAGCCAGTCAAGCCAAAAAGTATGTATCAATCTTTTCCTTTCTCCCTATCTCATGAGATATATGCTTGCTATCTGGATCTGTATAGATTATGGGAACTGGTGTGCATCTTAATCAACATTTTTTAATGGCTATTTTGGAATTTTCAGGTATGGTTTTAAGTGCTATCAGAAATCTGAGGCTGGACAGGACATTGTGCATCCAGTAAATGCCATTGCGTTCCACCCTGTGTAAGTTTTCTGGACAAGTCTTCAACCTTTTATTTATGCCTTAAAAAGCTGAAAACCTGAGAAGCAACATAGCTGAACTACCAGTTCAGAAAGATAGCATGTAAACTACATGATATAATTGATGCTAAAAAAGAATACATGATATAATTTGTATTTTTTGCTTTTGATTATCAAAAGTAATGCAGGCATTACCCTTGATAGCATTTTGGTTTTTTGTATGAATGGCAGCATGGATAAATGATGATGAGTAATTTAAAATTTTGATACATGTTGAGATTGCAATATAAATGTGTTTGAGACACTTTTGTCACTTCTCTTGATTGATTCAGATATTGCTGATACTAAATTCATTTCTAACTTTCCGGTTATTTTGTAGGAAAAGCAGTGGATTCTCAAAAGGGGGCTTCAATTAGAAATGTTGCCATCAATTTTGCTTTCAACATATTTTCTTTTGACAAAAAACAGAGATCTTTCTACGATTTTCATTGCAAAAATGGTGCTCTTCTTTATATCAATCCAAATGTTTGGTTGCGGGTGTCATGTTGTGTATGTGTGATTGATTATCATTCTTAACTACCTCCACTTTTTGCAGCCTGAGTTCCCTTTCATCTTTCAGATCCCTTTACTGGTGAGCATCCGCAAAACTAATAGTGCAGCACATTTGTACATTGTTATATATGAAATGATTGACATTGTTTTAGTTGTTGTAATTATGATTGTTTTGGCCTTGAGGATGTTAACCTCAGTGGGAGTGTATGCATTCAATAATCTAATCAACTTCAGCTACCATTTTTCTCTGCTTAATTTCTCTTTCTGTACTTTTAGGTTGAGTCTTTTGTTTATTTTAATTTCAATGTACTTTGCAGATGTTTTCCTCCACTTTCTATGGCCTTTAAGATGCCTATATATATATATATTATTTTTTTGCTACTCATTAACATGATATTGAAATGGACTACACAATAGAAGGTAGTCCTCTCCTTTCCCATAATCCCACCCCGCCCATCCCAGGTTGCTATATATGATATATATTTTGTGCATCCATGAATATGTTTTCTCACATGATTTTTTGGTCAATAATTTTTAGCTAATGAGCAACATTACATCTATGATTGATCATGTGCAAGAAAGGTCTATGGGAGTGTGATTGATCTATGCTCTATCAAAATGGTGGCAAGAAATATCACACATACATGGCTCATTGACAGCTTCCCCATGTACCGAAGCTGTCATTTGGATAATGAACAAGAAGGTAATAATCTCAACATCACAAGCAACATTAATTTGAGTCCTTTTCTAGAAATGAAATTGTTCTTTCCCCTTCTCTAAATAGTTTTTGTATGAAACGATACTTTCTCATTTCCTTAATATATACACTAATAGATGTAATATATTTGGATATAATTTTAATTGCTCTCTAATCTTAAGCATTGATTGAGGCTCAATTTAAATCCGGGCTATGTGTTTGCTCATGCCCAAGATTAGCTGTTTTTGAGTTGATAAAATTGTATTTTCCTCCTTTAGTTAATTCTCTTTACTGGAGCATAAAATGTTCAAATAAACTCTCTATCTTATATGAGTATCTTTACATCATTCAGAATTATATCCCGTTCTCTCTTTCCTTACATAAATCAGACCATGTCAGATTTGATATCAAATAAAATTAGTTTGTGAATCGGGGGTTTGCTTTCTCTATGATTCAAACTCTCTAAGTCATGGATCCACATTCAAATGTATCAAAATTCTGTTCTGTTGGCAAATTTCACTGCAGTGAAGCTTGCAAAATTTCCCCATCTCCTTCATGTGTATGTATAACTATCTTTGCATTGTTGAGAATTATATTTTGTTCTTAACTTTCATTGCCTTGCATAAATCAGTCCATCTTTGATTTCATATCAAATTAAATCAGTTTGTGAATAAGGGGTTTGCTTTCTCTATGATTCAAACTCTTGAAGCGATGGATCCACATTGAAATTCGTTAAATTTCTACTCTGTTGGCTAATTTCACCGTAGTTGAGCTTTCAAAAATTCCCCATTTGCTTCATGTATATAAATTCCCCATTTATATAGAAATTTCAACTCCTTATTACATTTTAACATTCCTAGCATGATACGAAAATCACAATGACCACGCATACTTCATCAAGCATGACAAACCCGCAGCGAAGCGCGGGCAAAAAACCTAGTATATATATACCACAAGCTCGAGGAAGGTCGAGAATCAAATCCCTATTAAAACCGATCAACTTTATATAGCCTTCTAAAATATCGACGCAGCAGAGAGTACCGTCAGTGGGCCAAGCGAAATTGCAGCAATGAGAGGATTGCAAATGGCTTAATGGGCAAAAAGACCCCTGAACTTACACCGAACCGTCAAATAAGCCCCTGAACTTTTATTTCGGCCAAATAGGCTCCTGAACTCTTAAAAAAGGCCAAATAAGCCCTGCTGTCAAGGCTAAATGCTCAAATAAGGACTAAACGTTTTAAGATTTTCTCAAATAAGGGTCAAAATACACAATTCCAACAAATTAGAACACATACTTAGCAAATTTTTACAAATTAGGGAATCCTTAAATGAAAACCAATGCTTCTCATACATATACGTTAAATTTGATAAAAAAAATGATATTATCATGTTAATTAAAAATCAAACCCTATTAATCAAAATAAATTCATTAAACGTAATATGATATAAAATTATCGTGTGATTTTCAATTTATATATCGCTCACACATTAGTATTAAGTTAGATTGTATCCAATTTGTAAAAAAATATTAAGTATGTTTTTTAATTTGTTGAAATTGTGTATTTTGATCCCTATTTGAGAAAATCTTAAAATGTTTAGTCCTTATTTGAGCATTTAGCCTTGGCAACAGGGCTGATTTGACTTTTTTAAAGAGTTCAGGGGCTTATTTGGTTGAAATAATAGTTTATGGGCTTATTTGACGGTTCGGTGTAAGTTCAGGGGTCTTTTTGCCCATTAAGCCGATTGCAAATCGACAACTCCCGTCAGGCCATAAAGGTAAAGTTGGCATTCGGGCGGTATGTACCCTGCATCGAACGTGTACTTGCAGCTGTCGGCAGTGGCCATGGGAATAACGACCAACATGCACGAAACTACTAGTGCTACGACACATAAAAGTTTATTGGGGGAAGCCATTTTGGTACGCAATAGAGTGGGGAATTACGGAGATTATGGCTTTTGTGTTTTAGAACTTGCAAGTCTAGGGCTCTTATACGACAACCAAATTACCTAAACCTCTTTCATTAAAACAATAACAATATGCTAATTAGATTATTATATTGTTTTGGTTCTGGAAAATCTTTGAGTTACACATGAGAATTATATATAGTAATGACTATAATTAATCAAATCCAGGAATAATTAAACCACAATGTTTACTTATAAGTTATATATATATTTGAAATATATATAGTGAGACGCTAGATGATTTAAATAATGAACAATATTTTTTTCAATTATGTTGATTTCTTGGTTAATTATGTTTACTTACAAGCCTTCTTGGTTGTCTTATGTATCCAAAAAAAGGAAAAAAAACTAATAAGGATTTTTTTATTAAAATGAAAAACTATGTTAATATATGATAGGAATTCAAGATTTGTTTTTTTTCTTGGAGGGAATCATATGCAAGATTTAAATATTATTAATATTTGTGAAAAGAAAAGAAAAAGATTTAATTATTAATTTTAATACATGTTGTGATCTAATTTGTATAGTTTGCCATGGATATATAGAGGATTCTCTAGAATATTTCTTACCCAAGATCATTCTATACTACCGCTAACTTTCCTAATAATTATTCATTTTGTTTATGAAAATAATTTTGTCAAGAGAGTATACCATGGATTGCATAAGGGATTAATTACTATTTTTCCCTACAATTCTAACATGCATTTATGTTATCATATTATTTTTGTTAAATTTAAAAATATGGACGATTATTTGATGGATGAAAATCCTCTGCCCCAAAACCGTGCCCCGCTTGGTGCCCCTTGCTCTATAACATGCCACGTGTTATGGATATTTACACTATGTTTGGATTGGGGGTAGAGGAGGGAAAGGAAAGGAAAGGGAAGGAAATGAGAACTCTTCCCTTGTTTTGATAACATTTTTTAATTAAATGGAAGGAAAGGAAAGGAAATGAGTATCCCTCCATTTCCCTCCTATCTTTAATTTTACAATCCTCCCAAATTGGGGGTTTGTGGAGGGAAAACAAATGATTAAAACTATTTTAATTTTGAAATTATTATTTTACCCTTATTTTAACTCTAATCTAAATATAAGAAAAAATGTTATATTTGTAATTATATATCCATTCCCTCCCTTTCCCTTCCTTTATTAAAATTTAACTATCCAAACAAGGAAATGATTATCACTTCATTTCTTTTACTTTCCCCTCCCTCCCTTTTCTTCCCTTTCCCTTCCTCACCTAAATCCAATCATACTGTTAATTCCATTTGCTATTAAAAACTTCCGTTAACTGGGAGATTTATCATGTAATTTCTTTTTCAAATTCTCTCACATCACCAGTTCACCACCATCTTTTGTCGAAAACAGGAGTCTAGAATTTAGTTGAGTAGAAAACTTTATTTATAGAATAACTTTTGTTCTGTTTTGATTTAGATAAAAAATCGATATGTTTTCCTTTATAGAATTTTTTAGCCTATGATTTATTGTTCTTTTCTTTTACGAGATTAAAGAAAGAAGATTGAAAAATTATTATATATAATATATATAAGGGATGAAAAAGAAAGAAATGAGGGAAACGCACAGATTCAAGTAAAATAATTGGAAGAAACTTCAAAAAAATAGATCAATCACACCTAAAGGTTGAAGAAGGAAAATAGAGATTGTGATCCGGACAAATTGGGATGTTTTAAGTAGAAATTTTTCTATAATTTTTTTCATCGGATTCTCCAGCAATAACTATTATAGCAATTAGGTTAAGAGACTTTTGATTTCCTTCACTTTGATGATTTTGAAGTTCTTAATTAGCAATTTAGCATAGTTTGTTACATATGCCATTGGAAAACCAGAGACATGTTGCAGCGTCTTCTGCTTAATTGACGGCCGAAGGAAAAACATATGGAATTTTGAAGAAGAAATAGACTTTAACTTTTAACAATTAAAGCAAACGCAGTCAAGCAAAACTAAGCAGCCATAACATGTGGCGTGTTATAGAGTAAGGGGCACCAAGCGGGGCACCAAAACCGGGGCAGAGGATTTTCTGTTAATGTAGATTTTAGACTTCACAAGCGGGTTAAAAACAATAATGTATAAGTCATTTTCATAACTAATGATGAATTTAATATTAAAATATATACCCTTATTTATTTTTATAACTCTTTGAGGGGCGTGCGATTTTTTTTTTAAGATCCATCAAATTATTATGTTCATATAAGTAGTAAAAAAATATAAAACTAATCTTTTAATTATTAAACGAGGAAAAGAAAAATATAACAACTTAGCAGCCAAGGCCGAGATCGAACCACATTTTAGAGGAAGGCTTAGAACCAAATCCATATTAAGACCGTCCAAAATGGGATCTTCTTCGATGCAACGGCAGATACCGACATAAGAGTCCTCCCGCGAATAATAGTCGTTCCTAAGGGAGTCGCAGCAACGACGGAAATTAATCTGATCATCTCCCGACGAAGTAAGGTAAGCTTTGCAACTCGGAATCGTCACTGCTTCGGAGGCGTAGCCGCAGAGCACGTCGGCAGCGGCGGCCATGGGAGCAACAACCGCCATGCACGACGTCACAAATACTAATACCACAAAGAAAAGCTTATTGGTAGAATTAATGGCTTTTGTGTTTAGGAACTTTGTACGTTGGAGTTATTTAATCCCAACGAGCTTGCAAGTCTGGCTTTTATTTTATAAAAAACCTAATTAAACAATGATAATAATATGCTAACTGCTAAGTCATTGACCTAATTAAAGGGATGGTTAAGATTATTCTTTTTGTTTCTGGCAAATCCTTGAGTTACACATGAGAATTATTATCAAAACCATGCATCTGTACAATAAAGTTATTTTTATTAATTTTTATTGAAAGAAAGTCTTCTAACACCTACCAGGCTACTACTAAGGTCGTGTTTAATGCACCGATTCATCGGCCGTTTAGTCGGTGCATCGGTGCACCGGTCAAACGAAACCTTAAGTGTAATCTCCGTTTCAATCGCTGCTCTAATAATCTCATCTGTATAGTATCTAATTTGATCTGTACAGTATAATCTCATATGTACAGTATCTAAACAGTGTCAATCGCACCGCTACCGCACCGTTCTCCTAACCGCAGCCTAACTTTTCTAAAAAAAACACCTACCACTAACTTTCTTATTAATTATTATTTTTTTATCAAAAAAAATTATTAATTTATATATATATATATATATATATATATATATGTATGACCATGGATTGTATAGGGTCTTATAATAGACAATTTGGAACCTAAATTTGTAAGAAATGGATAAATTAATCCTTGAATTTTTAAAATTGTCAATAACACACCTATATGAACTTGTAAAAAATGGATATATTAGACACTTTGTACGAAAGTTGGTTAAATTCCTTTAACAATTGGATGGAAATTGGACGAAATTTATCAGAACTATACCAATTTCCATAAAAAAGACTAATTTTCGTTCAATTGTTAACGGAATTTAACCAATTTCCATCTAAAATGGCTAATTTTGTGTGATTTTTACAAATTCAGGTGTGTTTGGAAATTTTGGAAGTTTAAGGATTAATTTGCCCCTTTCTCCCCGCATGTTCTAACTCGTAAATCAAGCCAAGGTTCAAAACTCACTGAAGCTAAAAATATTTTTCATTTATAATCATTTACCAACAAATGGTTGGTTCAAGTGGTTTTACACTTGTTTCCTTTAAGCAATATCTCGGGTCCGAGTCTTGTAAATGGAGAAAACCATTGAAAAAGCTTTACCCCCATAGTGGGTCAACCCAGCTCAAACAATGTTAACCTGTAAATATACAAAAAAAAAAATTCACTATCCTATTAAAATTCCCAGGCTCAGTTGGTTCAAGTGGTTTGACACTTGTTCCTTTAAGCAATGTCTTAGGTTCGAGTCTTGTGAATAGAGAAAACCATTGTTAAGAAAGCTTTACCCCATAATGGATTAACCTAGCTCGAACAATGTTAACTTGTAAATATAAAAAAAACGTTAACCTATAAATATAAAAAAAAACACAATCCCTATCCTATTAAAATTTCGAGGTTCAATTATTTGTTTGTATAAAGTAAAAACACTAACTAACTCAATCCGAGTTGGGTAGGTTCATTATGATCGTAAATCTCTCTTGGTAATAATTTATTTATCCATAAAACTCTGAGTTCGAGATTTTACTTGGGAGAATAAGTATCAAACGATTTGCACCAACCAATTGAAATTGACTTATTTTGGAAATGCACAAAATCGTTTCTTTAAACCCAACATCTAGAGCTAAGCCTATGTAATCCAAATTGGTCCGACAATCTTTTTATTTTCAATATAAAACAGGCCAAAGGCCCAAACAGTGTGGGTCTTGATGGGCTGAGTTTGGATTCATCAAAGTTATGTGGCTATGGAATCCCAACCCAAATTTTCATTCTTTCACCGTAGCTGAATTTCGACGTTGAATCAACCCTCACAACCCCTTGCTAATGGACACGACATGGCTCTGCAAGCTGCCCTTGCTAATGGAGTTTTGCAGGTTTCCTTTTCAATATTTAAAACCTAACCACCAGAATTTAGAGACACCAGAGGCCATATATATACTCTCCTTGATTCTAGCTTCTTTTGACCATTGGAATCAAAAGGTTTGCAAAACCTGCTCATCATCTGAGCTTTTTGGTTTACATAATTTCTGTTTATTTTTCCCTCTAATGTCAGTCTGTAGAATTGAGCCAGCTGCTTGAGAAGCTAAATTACATTAATTTACACACTTAAAAGACATACGAACTTGAAATAAAAGACATACGAACTTGAAATTGATAAGTGCAGATATCATTATATTCAAGCTTTGAAATAAGTGCAATAAGCTCCCACCACTCTAAACTTGATATACAAACGTTTATGATGGAAAGGTAATCTCAATCTTTTAATATATTCAATTTGCTCAGACCAGTAACTCATCTTGTAACCTTGCATGAGTTCCATGACCATTGCAGTTTTGATTTAATTCCCCCAATTTTACTATTAAACTTTTTTTTATCACTTAATTGTAAATAATTTATCTAAACATGTTTCACGTACGCGTTCTTGCTTTCAATGCCTTCTGCATTGTTGAGTGAGTCACATGAGTGTACCAAATTCATGCAGGTATGGTAGCATGAATATATATGGTGTTTCAGTCTGGGCTTTAAAAGGCAAAACAATGGACCCAAGATAAATATGGTGTATTATATTAGGCTTTATGCCAGCCCAACCAAGTCCAGTATAGTGGGAAAGAAAAATGGTAAATGTAAGCTTCTACTATTTTAGTTTTATCCGGTGAAAAAGTTATAAAAAAATCCATACATTTTTTCCCTTTTTCATCATGATTTTTATATTTGGCATAGAGATCCAACCTAATTTGTGGATACTTAATTCATGTATGATTGTAGAGAAATCATCAAATGAGACTGACTCACCATGTTATCCATGCCATTAATATAGTGACAAGTCATGACAGCTTAAAGATTTTTAAAAACCTTGAACTGATAAAAACATGCATTCAACTGATTAGAATCTACTGCTCTCCTTGCTAGTTGTTGCTTTCTTCATCTTGATCATCAACTCAACCTCAACTTTCTTATCTTTAGCAAAATTCATTGTTCTACTCAAAAGGACCCTAATGACTAAATTTGGTTACTTTAATTTGCAAGGTGAAGGAGATGTGAATTACTGCCGGTGATTGATTGCCTAGGGGGCCAAAATGGGAAAAAGTAAATAGGATCATAAGAAAGCTCAAAATGAGAGTGGAAATTCTTCCATGAAGATTTCGCATGGCTTAATATTATTGGAGATGGAGCAAAGATAATAGTCTAGGATTAAAGGTAAACTTGGGATTTAAATTATGGCATAAATACCACTTTTCACCCTTAAGTTTGTACGGACTGTCACTTTACACCCAATTTTTTTATTTTGACCAAAATGCACCCTAAAGTTTTATTTTTGTGCCACTTTGCACCCTCTGTCCGGTAGGACAAAACAAATCGATCACGGCGTCCGACGTGGCATGCCATGTGGACAAAAATGACACGTGACACGTATCCTTTTGTGTACGTGGCATGCCACGTGCCACTTTTTGAAACATGTGGCATGCATGTGTCATTTTTTGGTACACGTACGCGTGACATGTGTCACTTATTGGTACATATGGCACGACTTTTTGGTACATGTGGCGTGTCACATGTCACTTTTTGGTACACGTGGCGTGCCACGTCGGAAACCGTAATAGAATCATTTGTCCTACCATGACGGAGAGTGCAAAGTGGCACAAAAATAAAACTTTAGGGTGCGTTTTGGTCAAAATAAAAAAATTAGATGCAAAGTGACAGTCCGTACAAACTTAAGGGTGCAAAGTGACATTTATGCCTTTAAATTATTGTCAAACAAAAGTGGAGAGCATAACCCACCACTGCTCCTACCAATACATTGTGGTTGGGATTTGGGCTTAGGTAATAGCGTGAGCCGTGACCCCGCCTTGCACCCTATTCGGGCCGGGTGGCCCACCACCGATGGTAATGAGCTGGCCCGATGATGAATCCTTTGAGGGTACGTAGCGTGCACCGTAGCCAACCATGTAGGACATCCCTATAGGATTATCCCCAGAACATAGTCCACCTAAAATTAAGGGGAAAAAATATGAAAGGGTATGATCACGTAAGTCCTTTGATAATAATCATGCAAAGCGATACAAACATATATTCTTGATTGTTACTACTACTTATATGCATCCTACTTATGCATCAAAAAGACAAATCTAGCCGTTGATTTTGTCTGATTTGGAACATGGTCCCCTGATTTAATGGTGATGCCTGATGTAGATGTATAAAGTAAAAACAAAAATAATGTGGAAAAAGAACAATTTGGAAATAGAAAGGAAATAAAGAAAGATTACCTGGCGTTTGGCCAATTGTTTGAGAAGGGCAGGGGAGGCTGATGTATATTGTTTCACCACATGGCACCGCCTTATTGGCGTGGCTTAGATAATTAGAATAGGCCAGAAGTAGGAAAGACAATTGCATGTTACTCCCTCCAGGCTCCAGCTAATTGAATATATATCAAGCCACCTTTTCATGTTAAGACAAGGGATTAAGAAAAAGGGTGAGTGATTATTTATTTAATTGATTAAGTACTTAGCAGAAAATTAAACCACCTGAATCAAGCAATCTAAAAAGCACTTAATTACAAAACAATTATATTGTCCAAACAGCTAATCCAGCCTTATATATATAATACTACTAATTATTTACCAGGAGAGTATTGAACTTGAGGATGAGAAATTCCAGGCAATAAAGAACAAATGAAGCCATCAGCAGTTTCAGACCAAAAAAAAAGAAGCCATCAGCATTTTGCTTGAAAGACTGGAAATAGTCAGCTTTTCCCATCAGCACTTCCTGTGAGAGACAGATGTATATTTGACAGAAGATCATAAGCATATTTACACTTATCATTTATATTAATTAATTAACCAAAAATATAACAATAATGCTATATTTAAAACAACTTGTGTTTAATTTGTTTTGTCATTTATATGATCAGTTTCAATGTATATTATTACTGCATGGAGTAGTACGTATACCAAATGAGAACATAAATTACTATATATATTGTTTATGTCCATGCAGTAATATATATTACTAGAAAAATATATTACTATATATATTACTAGTAATATATATATTTATATTTTAATTATAACATAGTTGAGAACATAAACCATTATTATCATTTTGATATATCAATTAAAGATCACCAAATGAATTGAACAACTGCAATTAGAACCCATCTCGTTCGTTGACTTTATGCGATCTAATCTTTCCATCAAGCATGACTTTCATTATAAGGTAGGGTAGAGGATCTGTTTACATAACAAAAGAGTGTGAGGTCCTTGCTAAAGAGCTCACAAGGCTAGGTGTAGAGGATCTGTTTATGTCATTAATATATACAGAAAAGAGGTGGTTAGGAGGCCTGCTATATGTATGTAATAATTGTAAGGAGTGATGCTCTGCTGCTGCATGCTGTGCCAAGAGATCCGCCACTTTTGGTTTTGCTTCCCTGTAGCATAGAGTTAATTTTATAGTAGCAAAAGCTGCTGCAAGGGGTTAGAGTTAGAGATCCATTGCCTTTGCATAGCCATGTAAACAAGAGATGAATCAGTCTCTACTTCCAAGTGTTGTATATGTACGTAGTGATAGTGCAAGCTGATCCCCTAACCTATTGCTATTATTACATGTTTATATTTTATCCTTATGAAATCAGCACTTGAAAGATCTACCTCGAGTCCAGACAGCGAGTTACCGAAACAGGTGCGAATCGATCTACGCGTGCTCAAAAACAACATTACTAGAGTCAACATTAATTGTTGCTTTTGCTGGTTTTCTTTTTGTAGCATAATTTCCCAAGTAGGAGTCATTTTTACTCATTTATTTTGGCATATCTGAAATTTGATTAGGTGTTTTACCAAAAAAAATTTGATTAGGTGGATTGTTTCGTTTATGTAATTACAGAGAGATTGCTATCTAAGTTTGAAATTATTAGAAGCTTCCATATATACTTATTACTAATACAGTGGATTTTTTTTTTAATTTAATTTTGTTTGAGTTTAAAGAACCAACTTTCAAAGCTGAGTTTTTATGAACTTCCAAAAAAGCCCTGTCTAATCCTCACCTTATAAATAGAGAGTCCATTTTTCACAATTGTCGGGTTTTCTTTGAATGAAAGAAATTGAAGATATATTTTGTTGAATTATTTTATCAGTCCAAAGATGAACCAAGAACCTTAGCCATGGAGATAACCAAAACAGCAGCTTCCTTGGCATTAATGAAAAATCAAGGAAACAGAGCAAATGCATTAATTTGGTTTAGTCAAATTTGTTTACAGACCAAAGCGATTCTGGCTTTAAAATTTTACAATAATGAATCCAAAAAAAATTCCAAATACATTAATGGCAGAAATGAAATCATTTCTATTCTGTCACTATGTGATGGGCAGAAAAGAAGGAATTGATTCCACCATCTTTGTAGTTTATAATTAATAAGGTGAGTAAAATTGCATCGCTTTGGGTCTGAGGCTCTGAGCAAATACGATCCAGTAATAAAAACTTGCCAAATTTCAGAAAAAAATGGGAAAGAAAGAAACAAAAGAAGTGTCGCGTGATGTCACTCAAGAATCTTTTTTAATAATTGAAGTGAGCCATTAAAATTGCGGGGCAGGGACTGGGGCACCAAGTTGGGGCAGACGATTTTCGTCCCCTATAAATATGCTCAAAAACACCCAAAGACGGCACTCTCTCAAAAACACCCCGAGACAAAAATGGAAGGAAGAGGTAGAGGGCAAGGAAGAGTTCGCCGGTCACGTGATGTTGTTGCAGCAGAAGAGAACACAACTAGATTATGTGAATATGCGAGACTCCATGCCAGAGAATCAACAAGCCCAAGCGAGTGTTGAGGAGCAGCAGGTCGAGGTGGAAGCAAGGTTGCAAGATATTGTGAATCTTCCGGTTATATATGTGGCCGATGAAAAGGACTTTAAGGCTGTTATGAGGATGAGGGAGCGTAACGTTGTCAAACCAATCCGCATCCTGCAAGGTCGTGGACAAGAAATGGTCGAGAAACTCGTCAACTTGGCAAACAAATTTGAGATTGAGTATACACTGGTCGACTGAGTTGGTTTTGGGCCTGGTGAAGTTATGGGTTTCAAGCTTTGTTTCCAGTTCCGTTCTCTCATGTTAATTAGGTTTATTCTCAGTTTATGTGTTTTGTTATGACTATGTTTGTACTAATTGTGTTTTGGTGTTTATCAGGTTTATTTATGTGTTTCATCAAACTTATGGCTATGTAATTTGTAGTTGTGTTTTAGTGTTTATCTATTAATGTAAGTTCTGTGACTGTTTGTTATAAATTCTCTTTCATCAAAATTTTTCAGCCTTTTGATTAATTATTTTTACTTCTATTTCTGGTTGCTTGATGTTAATAATTAATTTCTAATTTGAATATGGAAACATGCAGATTTGATGTCGAAGCATACGTCAATTTTTTGCTTGTCAGTATGTGTTGAACTGAATGCGCAGAGGTTGAAAATATTTTCTAACTTCTAACCATTTAGTCAGCTTGAGTGTTTTAATTAAGTAGTACTCTTTTGATTAATTACTGCATGCAAGATCATATGAATTTAAGAATAATCATGCGAATGGGTTAAAAAAGTGAACCCTGATGTGATAATTACCTCCTTCTCCTTGTGGTGGTAAAAATTTGTTCACACAAGCCATTAAGACAAAAGTTACTTATACGCAATAATATACAGCCATATATATTGTAGGATAGCTAAAATATGACATTTCTACTAATTCTTTATAACATACCAAAATTCATGAATAATTTGGAATTGTTTCTTGTTGTGGGCTCAAACATAACATAAGATTACGGTACAATTTACAAGTAACTGATGCAAATTTTTATGGGAACCATGAACCTTTTGAGTTCCCATTTACAGTTATATATGCAAAGTATTTTCACTTATTTTTTTCGAATTACTAATGTTTTACCAAGGTATATGGATATGATCAAACCTATGGATAGTGAAATCTTTGTTCAGTTAATTGCACTGTCATGTTATAGAAATTGATTTACTAATAAAGTAAGCAACAAAACTCATTTTTCAATATAAGATGAAAGGCATGGCCAAATCTGCAGCCTAATTATGCAAATTACAGAACAAAGCTCAATGATATGATATACTTAAAGCCCCCAGCCCCAATGAAATAGTTAAGTACAGAAATGAAAAAACAAGGAGAAATAGAGAAAGGGTTAATGAGATACCTATATTAGCCTAATATAATATTTGCCCAAATATCTAGAAAGCTCTGAAATATTTTACAGCTTCATAAAACAACATAGTTTCAGCTAATTTTTACAATCATCAAGGGCTGCCAACTTAGCCAACAATGCTTCTTCATTATCTGACTAGCTGCATACAGTTCAACAGACACTAAAATTAAAGTTATGTTAATTACAATAAATTAGTATATACTACTTATAAATTAAGGCTTAAACTTCTTTTAAGCCACTTGCTTTGAAATCCATGGTGGTTAAAAAGGTTAGTCAGAGTTCAAAGATGAAGAATCTGTCATTTGGGCTAAATCCTAACATATCTAAAATTTGTGTTTGATTTATTATTATTATGCTAATTAACTGAACAAAGAAGGAACTAAACAACTTACATATTCACTATCAAGCTTCCAATAATGAAGTTGCAATGTTATGCTTGAAAAATCAGTTTATTAAAGTTAAATTTATCAGTTCAAATGCACTGCATGCTTTTGATGTTCAGCTAAAAAGCTTCAAATATGATCAATCAATCAATCTTTGGCATATTTGATTTGGGGGCTTGATGAATGCAAAGGTAATTAATTAGCTTCAGATATATCCTTAAAACCCAGATAAAGAAAGATAAATATTCCTCAATTGCATTTGCTACAAGTTTCAACATGAATTAATCCCATGAGCCCCTTCTGGAGTAACATTTGAGATCAAGGGGTACCGCATTTCTGCAGTAAGACAAAAACATAAGATTTTGGTCAATATAGTTTCAGACTTGGGAGGTTTCTAAACCCACCATTACTATTTAAGCAAAAGATTTTGAAGCAATTCTCATGGGAGGTTTAATTGTTGCATTGTTGCTTTCTTGGACTTGCTAATTCTGGGTTTCTTGCTTTTCTGGAAATTGTTTTTTTTTCCCAGTCATATTCATGCGGGCAGAAATTGTCTATATATATATTCATACATAAACATGAGACGATCTAATTTTAATGAGAAGAATTTCTTAAAAAATACAATCATTAGAGACCCATTATCCTGTCTATCACTCATCAGCCAAAGCATAAAAATTCTGAAGAGGACAGAGAAGTAAAATGTAAAGATAGAAATTCAGTTTATTAACATGACCATCAGACTTTTGAGGCAGGTTGATGCTTAGGAAGACAGAGCAGATAGCTAAGGAATATTGCCAGCTTACATAGTTAGTTGTGCAGTGAGAGAATTCATATCTCTGCTTAGAACGCTGAAGGTGAATGGCAGATCGTTCCATAGGCACCAAGTCCCTCCAAAGAAACCCTGTGGGTCAATTGAGGCAGTTGCCTGAAATCCCATTGCTTGCCTTGCCTGGGCACCTTGACTGCCAGACATCCTCGTCTCTGTGATTATAACAAGATATGGTTTCTCCTCAAAAGAATTCGCTGCAAAGGAAAGTATAAACTCAGGGTTTGCTCCCCCAGCTGCATTAAATATCATAATTTTGAGTGGCCGAGCTGTTGCATAGGTTTGCCTTGAGCAATATTGGTCGTAGCCAAAAGTGTTGATGTCTGGAAATCTAGTCAGTGTAGTGTCCACGAGAAATTGGAGCTTGTGTGATGTTGTGTGCTCTGGCAAATTAACTGTAAATTTGGCTTTGATCCACAGGCGGTATGCTGGTGATGTTCTGAGTAGGATCACTTGCCTGTCCTCCCCCTGGATTTTAATATTCGTGATTCTCTGTTCTGTGGTTAGAAATGTTGCAGTTTCATGAGCAGGCTCCACCGCCAGTTGAGGAGGTGACTGATGAATGATTCCTCTTGAATATAATTGTGATAGCATGTCATTGTCCTCAAGCATGGTGATTGCATCTGCAGCCTCTGGAAATTGTTCATGTTCAACATCAAGCCAACTTTTCAATATATGTGCCCCATGAGAACCACAGTCAGGATGCTGCTCTGCAAGAGCTATAATTATTTTGGCAATGACTCGCAGGATTGGCTGATGATCTGCTTCTGGACTTTGCTGCAGGGCCTTTGATGGATAAGGGATGGCGAGCTGAACTTCCAGTAGTCGGATTATGGATTTAAGAAGGGGGCTCAAGGATGGAAGTGGTGGTGGCTAGTTAGAGAAAAGGGACAGGAAGATACATGCATGTATGTTAGAAAATTGCCCCTTGAAAGTTAAAGATCAAACAGATGTTATCTTAATAATTACAATAACATTACCTCCTGTTCTTTTCTGAGAGGCATTGATCTTCCTGATGAGAGGAAAAGAGAGACTGTCTGACATTTGGAAATTAGAAGGGGAAAAAGAAATTTCATTCTCCATGGTCCCTCCCTTCATTGTGGGCCTGAAGCCCAAACTATGGTCCATGCCAAGATAGCAACATATTCATGAAAATGCATCTGATATCTCATTCTCAGCTGATTTGTTGACTGCAGCATTGCAAAATTTGTAATTAATTTTGATCCATAGATTAGTAGACTTGTTTGTCCAATGCCAAATCAAATCTCATATCTTGAATTTCAGGTTCTCTCCTTGTTGTAGTTCCAGTATTCAATGCTAGCATGTCCTGTTTTGTCAATCATGAACTAAGGTGTCACTTATAGTATTGCTAAAAATACAGCAAAAAATAGCATTGCTGAAATTATTATGTCGCATAATCATAATCAAAGCATGAGATAAAGCAATGAAAGGACATATAGTTGATGACAGAAGAAATTAATCACTAACATCAATTTTGGGATTATCAGTTAAATAACGTTCTCATCATATATAAACAATTTGAGCGCCCTGGACTGTCCATCAAAAATGCTGATCCGTTGCCCTCGAAATCTTCCAGGCATACTCTGGTCATGAAAGATTTTGTAACTAAAGCTTCTGCGAAGAAAAGTAATTAGGAGATTGATATATCTAATCGTGGATGCCTTTGTGCGACGCTCTATAGCAAGAAGGCCTGTTATATATAGGCTACTATTTCCCTAGTCTCATTAAAAGACAAAATCAAATATTGATATTTGTGACCTTTTTTTTTTCTCACAAACTTTATATAGGCTTTTCATTTCTCATTTCTGTTCTTCTTTTCTCCTTATAACCACATCTCACAACTATCTCTATGAATAACTCTTCTTTAACATGTTAAGGAACAGACATCCTAGCCATCCCTAATTATGATGGATACTAAAATTATGTTTATTTTGGACGCTGGGAAAGATGAAGAGGAAATCATAGTTTGACATCACAAACTTTATTAATTTATTGTACAAACGAGAGTAGCAGTACCTTTTGCTGCTTTTGGATGAATTTTGTAATATATATATATATATATATATATATATACTAATTTTAGCTTTCACTTGCACGTGGCCGAACACGTTTAACGTAAAAAGTTATTAAAATAATTGAAATTAATTATGTTTCAAAGCATTCAATTTCTGAAATTAATTAATTTTCCAAACTCTTGGTCCTCTTGGTCTCATGTTCTTTTTCAATCTTAGAATCTCTATTTTTGACCTAGGGTACGATCTGACCAAACTTTAATTGATCGTTTGTTCTTTTGTTACTCAAGGTACAACCGGCAGCACTTGTCTGAAATCTCCTAAAAAAACAATCTTTCCTCAGAATGGTTTTTAAGTGTTTTGTCCACATTCAATTGCAAACTTTCTCGCCATTGGTGTTTCATCTCATATTATTAGTCTTGCTCTTCTGAATAGTTCAACCTTAGTATTCTGTTTAGAAGTCCTACATATACTCATTTCTGTCGGACTTAATGAAATGTCAAATCTCGAGTTTGCTGTTCTTCCTCCTGAAATAATCGTTGTCGCTACTTCGGATGTTGATGTAGCTAACGCAATCAGACCTCTTGACTTGTGATGATATTTGAAGTTTTATTAATCAGATAAAAATATTTTTTTTAAAAAAAATACGATATTGGTGCTGGTAATCATATGTTTAAAGGATATATGATTATTACCTTAAATTGGCCAATATTACATGAAATAGAAATGTTTTGCCTATTCCTCCTGGCCCGTCCAAAAACAAAAACAAAAAAACAAAAAACAAACTTCTTTCTTTCTTGATTCAACATGATCTAAGATAGCGTGGAATGCAATCTTTTGGTCTTCATTTAACTTATTTACATGATTTTGCCGTGGAGTTTTCAATGCTTAATTCATCTGCAATTTCCTTATGTGTTGAATTCCTGATGTGCAAATTTTGAGAATATATCTCTGGCAAATCAAACTTCTTGATGCTTTTTAACATGCTTTCTAGATAATAGGCAATGACCTATAATATGCAAGCAATTTGTGTCTGGACTAAGTTTTTATGCATTCTCTTATAATCCTCAGACACTGCATCTTAATAATTATTCCATAGTTTTCTCATATCTGACGGTTCACAATGCACTAATAATGTCACGAATAGCCTTCTTAGTTCATTAGGCATTTGAAACGCTACTCATTCCATCATGCACTCCGATATACTCTGAATTATCTTAAAATTTATTTATTTTGTCAACAATTGAGCATTTAACACAGTGATCCAATCAATTATTTTGTCTCATTTCGGCCAGTAGGCCCGTTTGAGTCTATGAAAACAAAATTGTCAAGTCAGATGTCTTGAAGTCTAAATTTGATATTCTTAGACCCAATTCATTAATATGGAAGCCCAAAGGAGCCCAAGTCCAATAAGTAATGATTCCGCCCTGATGCAGAATTGTTAAATCCTATTTAAAGTAGGAATTCATAGGAGCTGTTTTGGAAGAAAATTCATAATATTTGATCCATAGCTCAGAAAAATGCAAATAAGGTACCGTTGGAAATAGGATTTCAAGATCTACAACTTTTATGTTTACCTCGATACCTAATTCTGTCGTTCCGGTGGACGATTTTGTCCTTGAATTTTCTGAACAGAATTGATCTTCTCTTAAACCAACTTGGAGAATCTTTTGGAAGAAAATTTAGATGCTAAAGATGATGTGAAGCATTCCTATTGGTCATGTTGGATCATAAGTAATGAAAATAATCTAAATTTTAATTATTAAAATAATGGAATGATTAAAATATTTTTTAATAATGGCAATTTAGAAATATATAAAGTCATTGCCTAACAAGATATAGGATCTGAATATTCAAACTAATTGCCCACCAAAACGGACCAAAAAGATGCCCTATAGGAATGAGAAATTGGACCATCCAAAGCAAATGCTCATTGCACATTTGCTT
Source organism: Corchorus capsularis (assembly GCA_001974805.1). Taxonomy (NCBI): domain Eukaryota; kingdom Viridiplantae; phylum Streptophyta; class Magnoliopsida; order Malvales; family Malvaceae; genus Corchorus; species Corchorus capsularis. The sequence goes on along the minus strand of AWWV01013226.1, from coordinate 44,382 downwards.
CAGATTAACTAAGCCCAAATAGGATATTGTTGGAGACAAAGACAAAAAACAAAATTAAATATAACGTTGGAAACAAAGACAAAAGCCAAAATTAAATTAGGAAGTTGGAAATAAAAAGCAAAATTGACTTTCTTATAATTTAATATAGTATTATAATCTAATAATTAATAATGGAATAATTTATTTATGGTAAAAAATAATGGAATAATTAAAATATTATTTGGTAATGGCAATTTAGAAATATGTCTTAAAAAAAGGGTACAATCGGAAATATGTTTTAAAAATAAGGGTACAATTGGAAAACATAAAAGAAAAAGCAAAATTGACTTTCTTATAATTTAATATATGTATTATAATTTAATAATTAATAATGGAATAATTTATGGTAAAAAATAATGGAATAATTAAAATATTATTTGGTAATGTCAATTTAGAAATATGTTTTAAAAATAAGGGTACAATCGGAAATATGTTTTAAAAATAAATGTACAATCGGAAAACATAAAGTTTCTCCTTATTCGTACGTTTATATATAAAAGTACGAACTCAAAAATCTTAATTAGTCAATTACTAAAATACCCTTAATATTAGTCAATTACTAACATATGCTTAATATTATAGTATAATAATTTTTAAATAAATATTCTTTTTAGTCATTCAACTTTTTTTTATTAATTATGGAGAGATATTGTAAATCTAATATTTAACTTTTTTAAATTATGGAAAGATATTAATAATTGTAATAGTATTATTATAATTTTTAATCATTATAAACTTTTATTTACTTATCTATACTATCTATACTAATTATAAAGGCAAAACATGAGTTTGTCTCACGAGTTGACTCGAAGACAAACTCAGTTTTCTAAAAACTCAAAACAAAATAAAAACTACCCATCTTAAATAAAACTAGCTATTAGAAGATAAATATAATTTTTAAATTTTATTTATATCATTTAAAAAACCTGCACATCTAAAAAAAACTGTCACAAACTACCTGATGGAGTAATTATTTTATTTTCATATATACTCACTCACGTAGTGAGTGTCCTGTGTCTTGTATATAAAAGTACGAATAAAAGGAAACTTTATGTTTTTCGATTATACCCTTTTTTCAAGTATTTTTCAAAATTGCCATTATTAAAAACTTAATTTTAGGTTTTATATATTTATTATGCCCAACTTAATTTTTTTTATAAAATACTATAATTTATTTTCTACAAAATAAAATTTCATTTAAAAAATTAATTATAAACTTTAAAGTCTGACCGGTCTTTACTTATGCTAGATTTGAATTAGTTTTTATACCCTACATACTAGGATTTGAGGTATAATAACTCCTAAATAATGCTTAAAGGATAATAAATACTATATAATATTTTTTTTAAAAAAAACATAAATTTTCAATTTTTGCCACTTCTCTCACGCTAGATTTTTCGATTACAATAGGATTTGAACTATAAGTCTATAAGTTCTAATCTAAGGATGATAAATTACTCCCTACCCTATAGAAACTTTGTAGATTATCGAAATTTTATAGTATGCCCAGCAAAATTTCATAATGTGGTTATCAAAATTTCATAATGGGGTTACAAAAATTTCATAGAATGTAACCAAATTTTCATAGTGAGATTAACGAAATTCTATATGGAAGTTATCAACATTCCATAGGGAGGTTATCAAAAGTTCATAGTATGGTTATCCAAATTTCATAGTGTACCAAATCAACCTTTCCCAATTAATGTGGGGTTCAAAATTTTATATTAAGGTCATCAAAATTAATTTCATATAGAGGTTATCACAATTTTATAGTGTGGTTATCAAAATTTCATAGAATGGTACCAAAATTTCATAATATGGTCATCAAAGTTTCATAAGGAGGTAAATAAATAAGAGATGTTTTTTCATAGTGTGGTTATCAAGAGATATTTTTCGGCTTGGGAATTGGCAAACCCAAATCCAAAAGTATTTTACCTTCATACATAAAATATCTTATTGTAGAACTAATGTATAGGCTTACAGTTTCTAAACTTTGGATAACCTTAATAGAAAACAATATATAAAATTAAACTAAATGTCGTTATACACAAAATAAACCCTTCTTATCTTCTTCTCCTAGGCTCTCACTAGAATAAAGTACCAATTTTTTATACTACCAATTTTTACATTCTAATTGATCCCAATAAATTGATTTTTCCATATATATACTGTATATATAAGAAAACAATACTAGATAAGGTTAGATTCTATATCCATTGTCAGAAATTATGAAGCAAAAGTGAAATATAGTATTTTTCATTTATTTATGGCTCAAAAATTTGTCACAAATCAGCTTTGGTTTATAAATCAAAATGGGTATTGAAACAAGATGTTTATTTGTAATTACTTCTTTTAGCATACTTTAACTTTTTATACCAGTAGCATGGCTTTCTAATAAATTTAGTTTATGCATTATCACCACGATCTACCATTTCCAAGTCATTGAACTTAAAAATTTGCAAAATTTGAAACAAAATTTGCACATAATATATGTGTTTTAATATTAGGCCAAGAGAAGACACATAATAGCAAAACTTAAGCACATTAAGTTAAATTAAAACTTAAGCACGGTGAATATTTTGAATAATAATATTTGTCTAAGGATTTATTCGCTAGATTTTTAATAATAACCAGATTAATATTTATCTATTTACTTTAGAAACTTTATAATAAAACTCCTTATTAATAGATTGATAAAAATATAAACTGTTTTTTTAACAAATACATAAATATATGAATTGGTTGTGTAGCAGAATTGAACACGTAAGCATTAATGAAAAAATGTTAGCATTATTAATAAAAAAAAACTTTAACTTTAAAAAACTCCATATTAGAAACTTTAACATTATTAATATCAACTAACAATTAATTACAGAAAACACATTTGTTCGGAGGACTTTAACTTTCACGCTCTCAACCCGAAAGGGATTGGATTAGTCTCAAGCCCAAGGGCTTGGGGATAGATACACTTGGTCAAACAAAAAACTAAACAATTAATTAACTATCAAAATAAGAGCTAAAAACACAGAAATATAGAAGAATTTGATACACCGAAGGCGCCTAAATGGACGATTACTAAATATAATAATTACTATTACTATTATTATCATAATTGGTCACGTGCAATGCACATGCAACATACGTGCAATGCACGTGCAAGTGAGTACTAGTATATATATGTGTGTGTGTGTATATATATATATATATATATATATATATTTCGGGTGAACTTGGGTGTTGAAAATATTGCATTTACTTATATTAGTTGGGCTCTATTGTATTTACTTATTATAATTAGTTAGGCCTCCTATTCTATTATCATTGGGCTTAGTATAAATAGCTATCTTCTTCCCAACCACCAAAGACAGCACTCTCTCAAAAACACCCAAAGACATCCCTCTCTCTCTAACAAAAACACCCAAAGACAGCACTATCTCAAAAACACCCAAAGACAAAAATGGAAGGAAGAGTTCGCCGGTCACGTGATGTTGTTGCAAAAGAGAATACTACGTACTAGATTACGTGATTATGCGAGACTCGATGCCGAGAATCAACAAGCCCAAGAGAGTGTTCAGGAGCAGCAGCTCGCGGTGGGAGTAAGTTTGCAAGAGGTTGTGAATCTTCCGGCTATATATGTGGCCGATGAAGAGGACTTTAAGGCTGTTGTGAGACTCGATGGCTGTATGGTCTGAGTTGGTTTTGGGCCTGGTGAAGTTATGGGTTTCAAGCTTGTTTCCAGTTCCGTTCTCTCATGTTAATTAGGTTTATTCTCAGTATATGTGTTTCGTTATGACTATGTTTGTACTAATTGTGTTTTAGTGTTTATCAGGTTTATTTATGTGTTTCGTCAAACTTATGGCTATGTTTGTACTTGTGTTGTAGTGTTTATCTATTAATGTAAGTTCTGTGGCTGTTTGTTATAAATTCTCTTCCATCAAATTTTTTCAGCCTTTTGATTAATTATTTTTACTTCTATTTATGGTTGCTTGATGTTAATAATTAATTTCTAATTTGAAAGTATGGAAACAAATTGATAATATGTTTATTGTGGAAACCCACGATAACATCACGGAGACCCACAGCCACTGCACGCTAGTATAAATAATCTCTTCTAGGTTGGGGAAGATCTTTGCTTATCAAGGCCATCATCGAGAGCGCAAGGGATATTGGACCCTAAACCGTTGAAAAGCCTCAACATCCGCTGGATAGGATAACACAAATCGATCCCCATCGCTCATCGAATTGACCACATCGTCCAGAAGTCTCCTCGATGTTTGTTGGCGCAATTCACGACGATCCAACTCATCCACAGCCAAGTTGAAATTAAACAAAGCATCCATGCAAGCCAGAATCTGAAGTTCCAGATCAACGTTGTTATCGCCGCCGGGAGCACCGCCAACCTCAGCCATGGTAATAAAAAGAAAAAACAAAAACAGTGAAAGCAAATAGTGAGTGAGTATAGTACGATGAAGGCCCCTTCTTATATAAACAAAAAACCCTAAAGTTACTGTTAGGGTTTTAGGGTTTTAATTGACTTTTTGGAGCACTTTCGTTCTTTTTTACTTTTATTTTGTTGTGTTTGGTTCCAAAACATCCACTAATTGTTGAAAACTGAAAAGTAATGGGCTCTGATTTTTCCTAAAAAAATTCTTCTTCATTTAATTACCCAAACTATAGATAATAGACCAAAGGCCCAAAATGAAAGCAACCAAGCCACCAACAAAAACGAAGCTCATCACATCAAAGCAGTAAAATGCAGCGTATGACCGTTAAACCCCTGAAAGACCGGAAAAAAGGAGAATGCTTTGAGGAGAACCTCAAATGCTAACCACTAAAATGATCATACCATGCCCTCCAAAGCTACCTCTGCAATCTCAAACCAACAATACCAGAACCATAAAACTTCATGAACCTCATAACACCCATTTCAAATCAAAGCCCCAAAACAACCAAGATTTTCTACAACCTCCAAAACACCACGATACCAACATTGATTCAACTCAAAGGAATTCATGAATGAAACAGCAATACCTCAAATAACTCCCTGGCAATTCTAGCAACTCAAAAGTATCATTTAGCACAATACCAAAACCCAACTACTGAGACAGACTCAACCCACAGACCCAAAACGAAAGGCTAACCTAACTACTGAGACAGACTCAACCCACAGACCCAAAACGAAAGACTAATTAAAGAGGACTAATTAAATAGTTTGGAGAAACCCATGAAGACTAATCAAACAGACACGGACCAATTAAACATACCCAATCACACTAAAGACTAATTAACCAATTAGAAAGATCCAATCAGACTAAGACTAATTAACCAATTAAACTTACCGACTAATTAACCCTATCAGATTAAAGACTAATTGTGGAAACCCACGATAACATCACGGAGACCCACAGCCACTGCACGCTGGTATAAATAATCTCTTCTAGGTTGGGGAAGATCTTTGCTTATCAAGGTCGTCATGTGTCGAGAGCGCAAGGGATATTGGACCCTAAACCGTTGAAAAGCCTCAACATCCGCTGGATAGGATAACACGAATCGGTCCCCATCGCTCATCGAATTGACCATATCGTCCAGAAGTCTCCTCGATGTTTGTTGGCACAATTCACGACGTTCCAACTCATCCACAGCCAAGTTGAAATTAAACAAAGCATCCATGCAAACCAGAATCTGAAGTTCCAGATCAACGTTGTCATCGCCGCTGGGAGCACCGCCAACCTCAGCCATGATAATAAAAAGAAAAAACAAAAACAGTGAAAGCAGAGATTGAGTGAGTATAGTACTATGAAGGCCCCTTCTTATATACACAAAAAACCCTAAAGTTACTGTTAGGGTTTTAGGGTTTTAATTGACTTTTTGGAGCACTATCGTTTTTTTTTTACTTTTTTTTTGTTGTTTTCGGTTCCAAAACATCCACTAATTGTTGAAAACTGAAAAGTAATGGGCTCTGATTTTTCCTAAAAATTTCTTCTTCGTTAAATTGCCCAAACTATAGATAATAGCCCAAAGGCCCAAAATGAAAGCAACCAAGTCACCAACAAAAAGGAAGCTCATCACATCAAAGCAGTAAAACACAACGTATGACCGTTAAACCCCTGAAAGACCAGAAAAAATGAGAATGCTTTGAGGAGAACCTCAAATGCCAACCACTAAAAGGATCATACCATGCCCTCCAAAGCCACCTCTCTCAAACCAACAATACCAGAACCATAAAACTTCATGAACCTCATAACACCCATTTCAAATCAAAGCCCCCAAAACCACCAAGATTCTCTACAACCACCAAAACACCACGATACTAGCATTGATTCAACTCAAAGGAATTCATGAATGAAACAGCAAGACCTCAAATACCTCCATGGCAATCCTAGCGACTCAAAAGTATCATATAGCACAACACCAAAACCCAACTACTGAGACAGACTCAACCCACAGACCCACACACAGACCCAAAACGAAACCCTAACCCAATTACTGAACTTCAAAATTTGCAAAATTTGAAACAAAATTTGCACATAATATATGTGTTTTAATATTAGGCCAAGAGAAGACACATAATAACAAAACTTAAGCACATTAAGTTAAATTAAAACTTAAGCACGGTGAATATTTTGAATAATAATATTTATCTAAGGATTTATTCGCTAGATTTTTAATAATAACCAGATTAATATTTATCTATTTACTTTAGAAACTTTATAATAAAACTCCTGATTAATAGATTGATAAAAATATGAACTGTTTTTTTAACAAATACATAAATATATGAATTGGTTGTGTAGCAGAATTGAACACGTAAGCATTAATAAAAAAATGTTAGCATTATTAATAATAAAAAAAACTTTAACTTTAAAAAACTCCATATTAGAAACTTTAACATTATTAATATCAACTAACAATTAATTACCGAAAACACATTTGTTCGGAGGACTTTAACTTTCACACTCTCAACCCGAAAGAGATTGGATTAGTCTCAAGCCCAAGGGCTTGGGGATAGATACCCTTGGTCAAACAAAAAACTAAACAATTAATTAAATATCAAAATAAGAGCTAAAAAAACAGAAATATAGAAGGATTTGATACACCGAAGGCGCCTAAATGGACGATTACTAAATATAATAATTACTATTACTATTATTATCATGATTGGTCACGTGCAACATACGTGCAAGTGAGTACTAGTATATATATGTATATATATATATTTCGGGTGAACTTGGGTGTTGAAAATATTGCATTTACTTATATTAGTTGGGCCTTATTGTATTTACTTATTATAATTAGTTAGACCTCCTATTCTATTATCATTGGGCTTTGTATAAATAGCTATCTTCTTCCCAACCACCAAAGACATCACTCTCTCTCTCAAAAACACCCAAAGACAGCACTCTCTCAAAAACACCCAAAAACAGCCCTCTCTCTCTCTCTCAAAAACACCCAAAAACAGCACTATCTCAAAAACACCCAAAGACAAAAATGGAAGGAAAAGTTCGCCGGTCACGTGATGTTGTTGCAAAAGAGAATACTACGTACTAGATTACGTGATTATGCGAGACTCGATGCCGAGAATCAACAAGCCCAAGAGAGTGTTCAGGAGCAGCAGCTCGCGGTGGGAGTAAGTTTGCAAGAGGTTGTGAATCTTCCGGCTATATATGTGGCCGATGAAGAGGACTTTAAGGCTGTTGTGAGACTCGATGGCTGTATGGTCTGAGTTGGTTTTGGGCCTGGTGAAGTTATGGGTTTCAAGCTTGTTTCCAGTTCCGTTCTCTCATGTTAATTAGGTTTATTCTCAGTTTATGTGTTTCGTTATGACTATGTTTGTACTAATTGTGTTTTAGTGTTTATCAGGTTTATTTATGTGTTTCGTCAAACTTATGGCTATGTTTGTACTTGTGTTGTAGTGTTTATCTGTTAATGTAAGTTCTGTGGTTGTTTGTTGTATTAAGTTTTGTGGCTGTTTGTTATAAATTCTCTTCCATCAAATTTTTTCAGCCTTTTGATTAATTATTTTTACTTCTATTTATGGTTGCTTGATGTTAATAATTAATTTCTAATTTGAAAGTATGGAAACAGATTTGATAATCTGTTTATTGTGGAAACCCACGATAACATCACGGAGACCCACAGCCACTGCACGCTGGTATAAATAATCTCTTCTAGGTTGGGGAAGATCTTTGCTTATCAAGGCCGTCATGTGTCGAGAGCGCAAGGGATATTGGACCCTAAACCGTTGAAAAGCCTCAACATCCGCTGGATAGGATAACGCAAATCGGTCCCCATCGCTCATCGAATTGACTACATCGTGCAGAAGTCTCCTCGATGTTTGTTGGCGCAATTCACGACGTTCCAACTCATCCACAGCCAAGTTGAAATTAAACAAAGCATCCATGCAAGCCAGAATCTGAAGTTTCAGATCAACGTTGTTATCGCCGCCGGGAGCACCGCCAACCTCAGCCATGGTAATAAAAAGAAAAAAGAAAAACAGTGAAAGCAGAGAGTGAGTGAGTGAGTATAGTACGATGAAGGCCCCTTCTTATATACACAAAAAACCCTAAAGTTACTGTTAGGGTTTTGGCGTGACAACCAAGGAGGAGGAGGAGTAATCGAAACACCAACGAGAATTAGAAAGGGAGAAGGGAGAGAGGAGCGGCTAGCATGCCATTATTTATTATATGCAAATTTGGTATGTGGTTTTATAAATAAAACTATACCATATATAGAACATGGCGAGGTCAAACTCATGACATGTTACCAAGGGTCTTACTGCAATTCTGTCAATTTATTCCTGTTTGGTAATGAAATCAAGACATTTCCCAAAACTCAAAATATTGTTGAATTATCTACTACTTTTGGCAAAATTTTAAAGTCTAAAACATGTAAATTAAATTAATATTTTTGTTTTGCATGAATCATTGCTAGTATTCCTGATTAATTAAGAAAAAATTGAAACCAAAACATATACAAAAGTGAAGCAAATTCTAGGAAACTGACCTGTTTTTCCTAATGGAGGGGCAATTTGGCATGACCCTTAAGGCATGAGCACCTTTTGTTTAAGCCTCCTCAACTCAGGCATACATATGTTTCTTTAAACCCAATCTCTAGAGCTTAGCCTGTGTAATCCAAATTAGTCCGACATTCTTTTATTTTCATTCATATAAAATGGGCCAAAGGCCCAATATGATTAACAGTATCGGTCTTGTAGTCTTGATGGGCTGAGTTTGGATTCATCAAAATTTATTATTTGATTTATGTGGCTATGGAATTGGAATCCCAACCCAAACAGAAATGGTTAGGATTGAATAAGAAATGAACTCCATCATCATCATCCTATCACCGTAGCTGAATTCCCAAAGATGAGCTGCTGCTGCGATCAAAGCGACGATGAATCAACCCTCACAACCCCTCTCGTTTCCTCCTCGGACAACCCCTTCTTCGCCGATTCAGCCGCCACCATCTCCCCGATGAATTCCCATTTCTCGGCTCTCACCTGCCGCGACACTCTCCGACTCATCTTTGAGAAGCTCTCCCTCACGGACTTGGCCCGTGCCAGCTGCGTCTGCAGGGCCTGGAACGCCGTCGCTTCCGATGACGAGATGGTTGTGGAGGCATTCAAGGCGCCTTGGAAGCTTCTGGAAGTGGTGGGGAAGCCGAGTTCCAAAAGTTTCTGGAGAGATAATGGGATTGGGAAGTTCGCCATCTCGCATCGGATTTTGAGAGGGGAGACTGTCGCTAGCCTTGCTGTTAAGTACTCTGTTCAGGTAACCAAAAAAGGGTCTTTTTTGTTTGATGAGAAAATGAAATTTATGATTCTCTTTTGCTCAATTTTTATGTTTTGCATTGATAAAGATAAAGTTGCCCCTTTTTTTTCTCAATTGAATGAAACTTGAATCATATAAGAATGAAAATTTTTGTGTTTCTCTTGATATTTGGGTTACTGTTAGTTTAGGCTTAATCCTTGAGGCAGAAGCAGTAGGAAGAGAGAGGGTTTGATTTGTCTTAGATTGATTGAGGGTTTCTTTCTGGTTTTGGGTTAATGTGGTAGTTGAAATAAACTTGATCATGTTTAGTTGTCATTTTGGACTGCAATTTTTGGTGAAATGAGAGATGCAACAAACAATTTTCTGGTTCAAGGATTTGCATTGTGGCTTTTCTAGGTAAGGAGTTTGTCTTTGGGATGTCCAATTTCCGTTTCTGTTGCAGACCTTTTTCTTGCAGTACTCCAACATTAGCTTATTCCTTAGCTCACGGTTATGTGAATTAGTGTATTAGTGTTTTAGATATATAGCTTCTGTGTATTTGCAGGTTATGGACATAAAGCGCCTGAATAACATGATGAGTGACCATGGGATTTACTCAAGAGAGAGGTTATTGATCCCGGTAGGCAATCCAGACCTCCTTATAAATGAGACTTGCTATATAGAGTTGGATACCTATGCAAAGCGAGAAGTGGCGGTGCTGTATCTTGACGGCAAGCCTGATAGAAAGCCTAGACAATTGTTGAATAGGGTCACATCTGATCGGGGCAAGAGAAGGGTGATTGATTCCTTGAAGAGAAGCATGCAAGTTGATGATGGAACTGCTCAATACTACTTGTCCATTTCAGATGGTGATCCCCGGGCAGCACTCTCTCAGTTCTCTTCGGATATCAGGTGGGAGAGGCAGGCAGGTTTGGCCTAGAATGTTTATCGAATTGGTGGATGGTAAGGGAGCAAGATTTCTCCACCTGTAATAAATTTGTTAATCGAAGTATAATATATGATGTTCCATTATCTGTATTTCCATGTAAAGTTGTCAGCAGAATGAATCAAAATGTCAAGTGTAAATTGTATCCTGTCAGTCTTCAATTGTACTAGGAACGCAGCAAGTTCCAAATGTTTCTCCATTATACTCTGTATTTTCTTTCATGTCCTGAAGGGATATCTATTTGGTTATGAATGTTTCTGGCTGTTTTAAATCATTAGCAGGATTGCAGCTTTCTGTATCTACTTACCTATACAGAGATAATGCATCTAAACTGCTCCATTGAGATCATAGATTTGTCAATGCCTTGCAGAAAAACTTATTCCAACTTTCTCTTCTGTTACCCCTTTGTTTCTTACCAAAGCTTTAAATTAGTAATTGAAAATGCTCAAGTGATTCTAAATCGGTTCACTATGAATCCATAACAGAGGCAAGATATTGATTTCTTGACGAGCAGATATCAATGGCCAATCTTCTGGCAAATTACTCAAAAGTGTTAATTATAGAAAGCTACCTTAAGCAACAATGAATCATTGAGATAGGTAGCAAAGAACTCAGCTCCACATAAATGTGATATGGCTAATTACTAATAGTAATAAGTACTTTAATCTATATTACTGAGTTTTGACAAAGACAGTTCAAATACAATAATGGAATTATAAGACTTGTTTTCTCCCTTCTGTTCCCTGAAGCTTTCTATACAAATTAGAAGCAGAAAAATGTATGGTGTGGAAACTTTTAACTGTGACAGATTCAAAAACTTTCTGCCACAAATCATCACATCCGTAGACATGATGCAAAGATAAACATAAATTGGGAACAGAACCACAATTGACTTTATCCAATGCCTAAATGGTTTTAGAAGCTGAAGAGCTTAATTCAGAAGAGTTGTTTGACAATGCTATCAACTCCCTTTCCTGTTGTTCCTTGAGAAAGTTTTGAGCAGTTGCTGTTACTATCTTAACAAAGAAGTTTAGAAGCATGAGCCATACGACAGTGTTCCAGATTGAAGCAAGTGACAAATTCCATTTGTTAACCTGTAGAGAAGCACGAAAAGGTAAATTAGGTCCTGCCAATAGGCAATAGGCAATGAGCATCCTGCACGGCGAAACTTCTGATTCTCATCAGTATGTGTATAATACCTTAACATTGGAGGATACTGGAGGAGAGGGTGACATGTATTTGTCTCTAATAGTATGCAGTTTCATGATAAGGTTCGGCAGGATGGTCGCTAGTCCCGGGATAAAGCTGAGCACTCTAATTAACTCGTGTTCAATGAAGTCCAGAAGCTGATAGTTGCAAACTGAGATGATAAAAACTGTCTGCAAGAACAACCAGGAAATAACTACCATATATCAGAAAATAACATCATGGACCAGCATAATCCTCCCAGACTCCCACCACTCAGCAGCCAGATATACCGTCTTGCCTAAGCTTAATTAGAGTCCCTCATTCTCATTTAAGGGGCTTTTTTAATCTTTTAACTTGAATTTAGTAAAAGAGATTGATAACAGCTTTAAAGCAATAAAGTAGCCCAAAAAATTTCCTAACATGAAGTCTAGGACTCTCAAACCTGAATGTGAGTTTTGATGATAGCCTTTCCAAGTAATGTTGCTAGAAAGAATTTCCAAAAGGGAATGCCAAATTGCCCACACATGATACCAGCAAGGTCAAATAAAGGATTAGGAACCTGCAAATATACCTCTTGAATCAACAGATTGCAAATTCAAATAGTTAAACAATAGAAATCATTATGGAACCTGAAGACTACAATTTGGTTCAGTATAGCACATATCATTAGCATATTAATATTACAAGATTAGCAGAAAAAATAACCATGGTGATAATGGTTTCATCATTCATAAAACCATGTTTCATGAAGCAGATATTTTCACTCCATCTAATAGGAACCAAAATCGACTATAGCTTACCTACTATAAAAAGTACTCTTCCATAAAGACCATTACTATCATCAAGGTCAGTGTAATTGTTATATGTTAAAATGTGAAGAAAAGAAGAAAGAAAGAAAAAAAAATCTCAAATTACCGAAGCAAGAGTTAGAATTGTGAAGAAGTTCAAGTATTGGGAGTGCGAAAGGAGCCAATTTTTTATCTGTTTCAGATGATTGGATGTGTCACCACCATCTTCAGTCAAAGAAGAATCAAACTCATTCATGATATCCAATTTGCTACCAGATACATGAGCTGCCAAAGCATTAGGAAAATCAAGATTATAAACCATAATCCATTTCAACACAGAAAAGAATCAGCAACCAATGAAAAGTGTACAAAGCGCAAACACAAAAAGATATATTAGCTGCACTGTTACTACCTGCTCTTGATATGAAGTATGGAGGGAGCTCTCCGAGTGCAGTTCCAATACCCCATAAGATGGCCTCTAGTTGAACTTGAGGTAATATGCTACTGAGTGGAACTCTTGAACCATATCCTAATGGAAATGCAGGAGGCCCATATTCTGAGCAATTTTTGTTCAGCCATGAAGGACCAGTGTTCAGTTGAATCGTATCATAACTAGCACTTTTAATATCAACACGGCCACACTGCACAGCTTTAATCGTGAAAAACGCAATGTGTGGACCCAAATACAGCACAAATGTGTGCAAACCAGACCCTGTGAGTAATAGAATAGATTCAGACTCCCATTGAGGAAAGAAAAAAACCCACTTACATACATGATTTCAATGAGAAATAAGCAGCAACTTTGCTGAGGCAAGAAAAAAGCACAACAATAACAAGTAAAGAAGGAATGTAGCTAATCACTGAGATAAAAACCCCTTTTGCATAAACAACAGTTGCTCACCATCTATTCGAAAAATTGAAAAGCCGAGGGCATGTCAATAAGTTGCAAGAGGAGGAAATTAGCATGGATGCCATAAATTAAAGCGAACGGTACATGTACAACAAGCACCTAGATATATCATAGAAGTAGCACCAAAATACTGGTAGTGAAAGAGTAGAATTTCCCTTACCAAGACCAATTGATGATGCTATCCCAAGAGCCAACCACCAGATTCCAAACTGAGCATAATGAATAAGCTCTTGAATCTGCCAAAGTAGTATATTGTTTATCAGGACATCAAAATGAATCATACTAAGCATAATTGAACCCTCAAACAATGCATTGAAATACTATTAACAAATCACACTAAGAACTGCAAATCCTTATCTTAAAACCAACATAATAATAATAGTAAACAAACTATGATGAATTACATTCACAAATGAGTAGAACTTATCTATTGATATCCCTACCATTTCATGAGATCCAGCAATGTTCATGACTAGAATTCCGATACTTCCAGCCAAAGTGCTTGAAAACATGAACCAACCAGCATGATGTCGGATCGTCTGATGAATCCATTGAATAACAGCAAAGACAAAAAGCTTTAGAGTTCTTAAGGGCTGAGTTGTTAATGTAAGATTTTCCAATTCTTGTCGGTGCTTCTCACGGATTCCTATTAGATAAAATTACTCCTATCAGATTATTATTTCCACCATAATAAATACTCCATAGGATTATTCCCAAGTCCCATCCAAGTTCATGTTTCAGAAATCAAACAGAAAACCCATATATAACTAGAAAATGTGGGATCTTTATAAACTTTGAAGTCTCTAAAGTTCATTACTTTAACCATTAGAAACGGATTAAAGAAAAACTATAGTAACATAAAACTGTTTTAGCTCTCTCAGTTCCTAAAGCAAAAGTGAATTAAACTCAGTTCAAAAATTCAATGATTCAGCTTGTTCTGTTTCTCTAAAAACCAATAAAACAAGAAGAAAACAGGACATAAGTTCAAGAAAACAACAGGAAAAGCAAAGCACAATTCAGAAGCAGATGATTTTCCCGAGAACCAAACAGAGAGAAGACAAATCAAAGGTTTCCCATTTGGAATTGGAATATAACAGAGTCAGTTACTCACCAGAGATAGAGAGATTCTGTTCTTGGGTGGTCGCCATCTCTAAAAGTAAAAACAGAGATCACATTCTGAAACTCTAACCGTATAGTTGGATATATATATAAATAAGTAAATAAAAAAAATTCTTTTAAATGCTTCGGAATTTAAAAAGAAAAGATTAAAATATTAGTACGTGGGAATATTTCGTGTCCGAAAGAGAAAGGGCCTCGAAAAGTGGGAATTAGATTTTGTGTTGGGAATTGAGATTGTGACAGAGGAAGAGCACCATTGGCGTGAAACAGGGGAGACAGAGACAGGAAAAGAACAGAGAATCCGTAATCCTCTGCTTCTAAAATGGAGTGAGATCATTGCATCCGTTTTTCTGATTCGTCCCTGGCCGCCATGTCAGCACGTTTTCCAGATCAGCACATAAGGTCATAAAGCCCATTATAAGCCCGAGCTTTGTTCTAATGTGGGCCAAATTTTTCGACAAAAAAATGACTTTAATCAAGCCCAACTAAGTGTATTGGGCCCTAAAGTTGCCCAAACCCATTAAAAATTCTTAACAATTTGGGTTTTGAAAAGCCCATAATGTAAAAGGTATAACTCGCTTTGGATTCAAGTTCGGAAACTCTCTCGGAGCTTATTTTCTATATTCACAATATTCGCATCAAGATATCAATATATATCAAATGATTATATTAAATCCGCACTAATTTGAAGTGAAGCCGCATCAAATTCAAATTGAAAGATACTTTCCCAACACTTATCCTGCATTTACAAATTAGAATCCAAAATCTTGTTGCATGCACAGTATACGAACCCAATATCATATTTGAATCCAAGATCTTGATTAAGGTATATTTTTTTATTCCCTATCCGGTATTTAGAGTTTTATTATGACTAATTCGGATTTGACCAACATCGTGTATCTAAGTTTAATGGGTAAGTCTACTGACGGGAGCAGTTGTGTTTGCAAAGTCTTAAACATGAGAGCTGCTTAAACTGCAACGAGTCGCTTACCACCCAATTCAATCTCACATTATTCCTGATTAAGGTATAATGTAAAAGATATTGGTGTTATATAATTTAATTTAATGATGATAATCATAAACCATTAATTAAAAGTATAATGATTGAACAAATAAAATTAACGATTCCTAGCTAGGTTTCATCTTTTTTGGCAACAAAGCCAAAAGCTTTTTTTTTATATAAGAATTTTTTTTTTTATTTCCCTTGGATAATGACACAAAAGTATACATAATCACACTATGTATATAAAAGCTTTTCTTTAATTAAAAAAATAAAAAAATAGAGTCAAACCAAACCTTCACACTTCACTGTCACTGGCATGGAAATTTTCCATTGGAAAACCTTGAGTTCTCAATGACTTAATTTAATATTATATAGAGAGATTTTATCTCCAAATTAAGTTGAATCTTCTTTATTTCAAAAGAATAATACTAATAAAAAGTTGATTTTTCATAACTGACCAGAAATTAAAACTACTTTTGCGAATACCCATTCGTTGGGTTCATGAATAGAGTCAATTTTCGGAAAAGTTAATTTACTCACGCTAAGTCGCTAACACTCAAAACACCATTTTCTTGACAGCCATGCATGCTGCATTTAGATTACAACTTGCACTAAGGTTAAAATTTATCAGTGCACGTGATTGATTTTTTAGGAATGTTTGCTATTTTATAATGAGTTTTTGTTATCATAGATTACTATTATAATAATTTAGTTGAATTTTGGTCACAATTCATATGTACATTATTCAATAGTTACTAGTTATTGAATCTATATATATTCTAGTATATTCACTATATATATGTATGCCTTTTCAAATCAAAACCTTGTGCTGATCATCTAGCTACTTATAGTACTCCATCTAATTTTAAATCAGTTGATATATTTGATCCTATAATAATGCTACTTGTATGTAATTTTGCAACATGTAGGTAGAAATGGCAACATCTAGCTCATTTTGGTTTGTCTTTTTTTTTTTTTACATCAAATTTCGTTTGTCTTTAGATAAAAAAATTGTATTATGCCTTCATGGCTTGCCAGTTCTCTACAATCTAATTATACACTTTCTTTGTTTTAATAAAATGAGCTGTTTTTAATTCAATATATATATATATATATAGTATATGATGTTTGATATATTGTTAATGGTCACATTATCCTTTCAGAATTGAATATGATTTAAATGTAATTAACTTGAATTTTGCCAATCGATTGTAGCTTGAAAATCTGACCCATATATATCCCAATTCATGGTATTAAAGTCAGGTTTGTTATGATCGAAACAGATATTTGATATTTCCTTTGAGAACAAATGCTCAAATGTGCAAGTAACTCAAATCAATGTCTTACCCTTTGAAAGATAGCTAGCTATGTTTCGACAACACACGTCGTGCCTAACTTTTTTTTTTCTTAGAACCCATTTCGTGCCTAACTATATTAATACCAATCCTCACATATAAATTATCACAATCACATTAATGTTTTCTATAGTTTTTATTTTAATTTTTTGGAACATATGCAGTATATATATAAGGAAAAAGCTATACTAGCTATACCCATATAATATATATGGAGAAGATTTTTCGCAGAGATTATTAATTCACCTCACCATTAACCTATTTCTATATTTAGCCACACGTATATATTTAGAGAAAACTACACCTTTTGCTATTATAATAAATAAAAATTAACTTCCAACTTCCTACCATACGTACGAAAAAATTACTAATGAATTTTAACTTCCAATCTTATTGCGATGACACGTTATCATTCATTAAAAGAAAAGTTGTAGTTCAAAGCTATATGACAAATTAATGAATTAATTGTTCACCAAATTTTGTAGTTAAATCTAATTAAATGCATGGTCCCAAACGCATCTATATATGTTTAGAGTATCATCTTATTCCCATCAAAGATATTTCAATATCAAATTGTACGTCTATATAAAATTTAATTTGCCAAAATTTAATTATTGACTCCAATTCTTTTTTCTTTTCCCTAATTTTTTTTGCCCAATATAGGAACCCCAAACAAGGAATAATTAAAATAGAAATCTAATGATTGATTCCAGGTCAACAAATCTAATGATTGATTCCACTAATTAAAAAAACCATATCTAATTAAAATGAACAATAAAATGAATATTATTGCACTTTATTGTATTCATTTATTTACTTTAAAGTTAGAAGGTTGCGGTGTAGAATTTTTCTACGTACTTAAGCCTTAATTTAATTTAATTAATGATGGCTAGCTGCAAAGAAATGAAATTAATCAAAGTGATTTAGACTTCTGCCTAATTGATCAGGACCAAATTCCATAACTCAGTCAGTTTGCCTTTTTTGAATGAGATTTGTTTGTTAATGGCAAAAACTAAGTACAGTCAGAACAACCAGTCAAAACTACTAGTGGTAAAAGAATTTAAAACATGAAAGAAGTTACAAAAATGAAAAGCATGTTCTCCATTGGTATTATAAGTTTGATCTGTGTTTCACGTGGAAACAAAAATAGTAAAATTTTGGAGGTTAATTGAATCTCACTAATTAAAGTTAAGAATGTAATAAGTATACATATATCCTTTGATCAACTATATCACGTGTCGCTACATTCAAACATTTGATTCAACTGATTCATACATGCATGTTTCTAAATTCTAATAAGATTTTATGTTCAAATCCCACGGTATCTTAAATTTTATTCAACATTATATCGGCAATTGTTATCCGCCACGTGGTCGGTGACTACAAGTTGAAAAAGGCTGCTTAGCAAGAAGTGATTAATATGTTTTATTCTAAAAAAAAAGACAAGAAAAAGGCCTGCTATAGTAATCCTATTCTAAATCAATTTTGAGAGGGGCTGCTAAGCAAGAAGGAAACACATAGTATATCAGAAGGGTAGATGAAGACTTGATAAATTAGTTGGAATAAGGAAAGATTGAAAGAAAAAAAAATGTGTAGAAGCTTCCTTCTTCAAATAAGTTCTTGAATTCTTTTTTAATTTTTATTTTTATGAGATAAAAAGCCAAAGATGCTTGGTCGAATTGAGAAGGGGGAGGGAACCATCACTTTTGACAAGAAGCATTTTGGCATTTTGCACGCGCTTTTTATGGCATGTTTATTGTCAAAACCAAAATTAATTACATGAAAATAATAATTATAAATAATTAATCTATTACAGTGTATATAGCAATTTCTTCAATTTCTTCTCTTTGTTTTAAAAAAAATCACTTGAGAAAGGAAATTAATTACATTAGGGTCCGTTTGGTATAGGTTTTGTTTTCTGTTTTTTGTTGACAATTTTCTGTTTTTGGAAACAGAACGGTGAAAACATATTTGGTAGACTGTTTCTGTTTTCAAAAATTTTGGAAACAGAATTAGTGTTTTGAAAAAAAGTGGAAGTAAGAATTTTGTGTTTTCATGTTTTTCCAAAACACTTTCAAAACACAGAATTACATTGATAAACAGTAACAGAAATACTTTTTTTCACCAATTTTTTTGACTTTTTTATTTAAAAACATGCAACAAAAGTGTACATATCCAAACATATTTTTGTTTTCAAAAAATTAACAGCATAACAAAAACAAAACGAAAACGAAACAAAAACAAAAAATAGAAAAACAAAAACGATACTAGTTTTTAATTTTCATCATATGTCTTTGCTTAGATGCTAAATAAATATGGCACGTTGCATGAATTCAAGATGTTTCTTTAAATTTGAACAAAAGAATACAGATCATCAATTCTAGGCTCTAGGCTTTTTACATGTCATGATTATAGCAATGTTGGAAACAAAATAAGTAATTTTGAAACATGTTTTTGTTACTTCTTTTGCTTCCCCCAACTTATGTTCATATTTCTTCAATCTTTTGCAACTTCCCACATCCCACATTATTTTCAATATTTTTTACAAAAAAATTTATACATATCTTGACCATGTATTTTAAGCATACATCTTGCATGGACACGTCTATGTTAAAAAGAATCATTGGTTTCTGATAAGTAGCAGTAGTATATTAAATAACAACTTGGTTTATTAAAAAATTATTGGATCGATTTTCATAATTTTTTTTCGCTTCGTCCCTTAGAAAACATCTAGTGTGACATGGTCGTTTTTGGCAATTTCACCTAAGAAAGGAGAAAAATAAAAGAAAGAAATTTGAATGAATATAATAATATTAGAGTTTTTGTCATGTGACATATAATATATGAGTCTACCAAAAGCACACCAAGTCACAGTAAAAGATTTGATAACCTAAAGTCCTCCTAAACCAACAAATTTTCCAACTTAAAGTTATATATTATATAATAAAACCCACACGTTTAGGTAGATATATATCCAATGTATATAATACTAAGATAAGAAATATATAATAATTTTTCACCCAAAAAAACATATAATAATTAACTAGGTAGACATATATTTTGAGCTAATAATTACTTATTTTACTAAATACTCATCGCTCTTTTACATGGTCTCGGATAGTATGAACCCTTAATTTCAATAATCAAAATCCTAAAAAAAAATCAAAATCCAAATTATGAAAATTATAAAAATAAAAAAAAAAGATAGCAAAATAAATAATTTCGTAAGATATATAAATTTTCTAAAAATTTCTTTCCTTCCAAGTAATAAGCCTTGGCTTGTTTCCATAATAATTAATAACCACATGTAAAAAAAGAGAGAGAGAGAGAAAGAGAGACAATTGGCTCAAGAACGTACACGCTCTTGATCTAAGAGGGTGAGTTTGAATTAAATGTTTGATACTTTGATTTCTTTTGGTCAATCTCAATAAAAAAAAAAAGGAACTTATCCAACAAGATAAATGAAAAAGACCCAAACAGCTTTACACTTTCAACTCTTCAATAAAAGGGAAGGAAATCAACTAGAAATTCCCCATTATGAACACCAAACATGACTTCCTTGTCACCAATTCAATATTGGATCATTGGCCAATTTTTGTCTATAAATACCTCCCAAAGGCCCCAACCCATTATCTCAAATCCCACATTGAAACGAACCAAACCAAATAATACTCCTCTACATCAATATATTCCTCACCACCACCACCACCACCACCGTTTTCGTTTTTCTTCCTATAGAAGTAATAATTTTAAGATGCTAGGGCATTTACTCAACGCTGTTACCGGCGGCGACGACAACAACAATGGGAGCACGAAGATGAAGCAAGAGAAGATCAAGGGCACTGTTGTTTTGATGAAGAAAAATGTTTTGGACTTCAATGATTTCCATGCAACTTTGCTTGATGGGTTTCATGAGTTACTTGGACAAGGAGTCTCCTTGCAGCTTATTAGTGCTCAGAATGTTGATCATGGTGGTGAGTTTTTTTTTTTTTTTTTTTTTTTAATTTGCTTCATCTTCTTCTTTCAATTTGTTTCATCCAAGAAATCTGAAAAGTAAAAGCTCATAATGATTCCATTATTTCCCTCCACTCAATTAAAGAATTAAAAAAAAGAACCCTTTAACTTTAGTTGATTTTGTTTTCCAAGAAAATTATTCTATTTATTTATTGTTACATAACAAAAAAAAAATCTTAGTATGTTTCTCATTGAAAAAAAATTAAAAACAGTATAATTCAAGGTTGGAAATTAAGGAATATAGATTATAGGAAGGAATAATTTTCAACCACGGAAATAGCCTCCACATATTCTTGAGTCCATTATACCAAAACCAAATGGTCATCCAACACGTGATCAACTTCCCTTTCCCCTACACCAATACTATATGGGATGGGAAAAGTGAGAAAAATAGTACTATATGAGTCCTTTTGTCATCATATATTAACTCACGAATATTAATGAAGAAACCAAACCCAAACTACCTATAGTCCTAATTATTACAAGAGTAATAACTGCTCATAAAGCTTGGCCACCTATAGCAATTTAAGCCTTTCGTATGCAAAGGGATGAAATTGTGGATAAATAGTAGTAATACAAATCTTAACTAATTTTTGGCATTAGATGATTAGAGATTTTCTATATGTATTCATCTTTTTGTCTTGTTTGTTACAAAGAAACATGAGCCTAGGATAGAGAGTCCAAGAAAAAACAGTGGTCTTGCTTACCTTGAATGTTTGTTTATTGGTCTGGTCTTGGACACAAAATCCCAGTAAAGGGTTTATCATGTGTTGCTCATGAACTTTAATTTATTTCTGATGAAAAAGATTTGCTACCAACTTCTTGGGTTTATTTATTGCTCATAAACTAAGTGCACATGACAATGGCATCAAATATAAAATTATAAGAGAGCTAGTGAGTCAATGGTCCCAACACTTTTCAGAGTCTCAGAATTGATAATTCACACACTGACCAAGTCCAATACTCCAATTGTCCAAATCAATTGCCAATTCTCTTTATATTGGTGTCATTTTCAAACTGCCATTTCAATTTCTTCTTTTTAGCTAAAACTAAGTGGATTTTGCTATATTGACATTCTAATTATTTTCAAATCACAAAAGATTTTAATTATAACATGAAATTAGTTAGACTTGAGATTAACTAAGAGAAATTTTGATAATTTGTGTAGATTTATCAGCTTCTTAATTAAAAGTAATAGTAATAATATTTGATTTGTGATTTGCCTTGGTATAGCTAATGGGTTGCAAGGAAAGCTAGGAAAACCTGCATTTTTGGAACATTGGACATCAACAGATGTTTCACCAGTAGCTGGGGAATCAAAATTCAGTGTTAATATTGATTGGGATCACGAAATTGGAAAACCTGGAGCTTTGCTTGTCAAAAACAATCACCATAGTGAATTCTATCTCAAGACTGTCACTCTCGAACATGTTCCAGGCCATGGTCGGATTCACTTCGTTTGCAACTCCTGGGTTTACCCCGACAAACACTATCCAACACCTCGTGTCTTCTTCACTAACAAGGTAAGAAAAATGTTAAAAATGCTGTGAAATTGAGATGAAGTTAATGTTGATATGTTTTTGTAACCAAGTGTTTGATGTTATTCCCCAGACATATCTTCCACATGAAATGCCAGAGCCACTTCGTAAATACAGAGAAGAAGAGCTCAAAGCCTTGAGAGGCAATGGGGAAGGAGAGCTCCGAGAAGGGGATCGTGTTTATGACTATGCTTATTACAATGATTTGGGGAATCCCGACAAGGGTCCCGAATACGCCCGCCCGGTCCTCGGAGGATCTTCCAAGTACCCTTATCCTCGGAGAGGAAGAACAGGCAGAGCCCCAACCAAATCAGGTAAAGACATAGGAATTAGTCTTTTGTTCTTGTTTTATAATTTGTGACTTGTGTCTTAAGTCTTAACAATGTTTTTGTTTTTTTTAACAGATCCTAACACTGAGAGTAGGATACCACTTCTTATGAGCTTAAACATTTATGTTCCAAGAGATGAACGATTTGGACACTTGAAGATGTCTGATTTTCTTGCTTATGCACTAAAGTCTATAGTTCAATTCATTGTGCCTGAGCTAGAAGATCTAACTGACAAAACTCGGAACGAATTCGACTCCCTTGAGGATGTGCTTAAACTCTACTATGGAGGAGTTAAGCTTCCTTCTGGTCCTTTGCTTGATAATCTCATCAACAACATCCCCTTTGAGATGCTTAAAGAAATTTTCAGGACTGATGGGGCACAATTATTGAAATATCCTGTGCCTCAAGTAATCCAAGGTATGTATCATATTAATATGCTGCAAATTTTAATATTATCATAGAATTCATATTTTAGAAACTAATCTTCCTTTTTCTTTTGATATTTTTGATGAATTGGAGCAGATAGTAAAACTGCATGGAGGACTGATGAGGAATTTGCCAGGGAAATGCTTGCTGGAGTTAACCCTGTCATCATTAGTCTTCTTGAAGTAAGCTTGAGCACCATTATGAACTTTTTTAATTTTTCCTATAGTTTTGTTAATGAAAGCAGATTGAAGGAATTTACTAAAATTTCATTTAATTTTCAATTGCAGGAATTTCCTCCAAAAAGCAAGCTAGATCCTAAAGTTTATGGTAATCAAAATAGTGCTATAACCAAGGAACATATAGAGCATAACATGGAGGGACTAACTATAGAAGAGGTAAAAGTCTTTAAATTTCTCTGAAAAGTAATTGCGTCAGAGTTTATCTTATGCTTAAATGAAACATTCTAAATTGTGAGGATTTGGTTGAACAGGCTCTGAGGGAAAAGAGGTTATTCATATTGGATCACCATGATACACTCATGCCATACCTCAGGAGGATAAACTCAACAACTACAAAGACTTATGCCTCAAGAACCATCCTGCTTTTGAAGAATGATGGAACTTTGAAGCCATTGGCAATTGAATTGAGCTTGCCACATCCAAATGGTGATCCACTCGGTGCTATTAGCAAGGTTTACACACCAGCAGAACATGGAGTTGAAGGTTCCATATGGCAGTTGGCTAAGGCTTATGTTGCCGTAAATGACTCTGGTGTTCATCAGCTCATTAGCCATTGGTAAGGATATCTGCAATTAGAAATTGATTAGTTTCAATTTTGAGAGGGTTGTTTTTAATGTGCTTTTTTTGATTTGGTAACAGGTTGAACACTCATGCAGTGATTGAGCCATTTGTGATTGCAACAAATAGGCAACTTAGTGCAGTTCATCCAATTTATAAACTTCTCGAGCCTCACTTCCGTGACACAATGAACATCAATGCATTCGCTAGGCAAATTCTGATTAATGGAGGTGGAATCCTAGAGATGACAGTTTTCCCAGGAAAATATGCCATGGAAATGTCTTCAGTAGTCTATAAGAATTGGAATTTGCTTGACCAGGCACTCCCTGCAGATCTCAAGAAAAGGTAATTAATCATCAATTTGCTTCTCTTGTTGTTAAAATTACATGATTCAAGATTTGCCACCAATCTAGACTTTATACCATATATGTCAGTATACAAATTGCACCAGTTAATTAATTAGTCTAATTAAGAAATTCATAGGACATTGATTCAAATTGATCTTAAAATTGACATGATTCCATCTTCTATATTCAGAGGAGTTGCAGTTGAAGATGAGAATTCACCAAATGGCCTTCGCCTTCTGATAAAAGACTACCCATATGCTGTTGATGGATTGGAAATTTGGTTTGCAATTGAGAAATGGGTCAGAGACTATTGTTACTACTACTACAAGTCAGACGAAATGGTTCAACAAGACCCCGAACTTCAAGCCTGGTGGAAGGAACTCCGAGAGGAAGGTCATGGTGACAAGAAACACGAGCCATGGTGGCCTAAAATGCAGACTCGGGAAGAGCTGATAGACTCTTGCACCATTATAATTTGGATAGCTTCTGCCCTCCACGCAGCGGTTAATTTCGGCCAATACCCTTATGCAGGTTACCTTCCCAACCGCCCAACAATTAGCCGAAGGTTCATGCCTGAAAAGGGCACACCTGAATATGCTGAACTCGAATCAAACCCCGACAAAGTTTTCTTAAGAACAATCACGGCTCAATTGCAGACTTTACTTGGTGTTGCCTTGATTGAGATTCTGTCAAGGCATTCTTCGGACGAAGTTTATTTAGGACAAAGAGACACGCCCGAATGGACTTCGGATGAACCAGCATTAGCAGCTTTTAAGGAATTTGGGAATAAGCTTTCCGGAATTGAGGAAAGGATTGTGGAAATGAACAATGATGAGGAATTGAAGAATCGTGTTGGTCCTGTTAAAGTTCCATATACATTGCTCTATCCTACAAGTGAAGGTGGACTTACTGGCAAGGGAATTCCAAACAGTGTCTCAATCTAAACAAGGCTTATTATTCATCATGATTAATCTTCGTAATTACTAATTCTTTTGCATTAATTTTCTACTTATAGGGATATATAATATAATATTATTGTATACAAAAATAAACTAATGTTTCAATTAGTGCAACAAATCAGTTTTATATTTATCTAATGTCTGTATTAATAATGTTGGAACAACTAACTTTGTTGTTTCTTCTTGTATCTTTAATAAATTTTTCTTACTCTGTTTTAATAAAGCAAAATTTTCTTTCAAATTCGACTTATCTATACAGTTCAATTTTGGTCATATTCATTGAGCCCATTGTTTTGGGATTTATGCCAATTAGGCCCAAACGGATTAAATCATGGGGTTTTTAGACCAATAATGAAAATTGGGCTATTATGAACAGCTCATGGCACGGAAATGAACATGAAAATTTGAAAATCGATTGAAAGTTAGGCCCAAATGGATAAAATTATGGGGGTTTCTAGCCCAATAATGATAGTTGGGCTATTGTGAACAGCCCATGCCACGGAAATGAATATGAAAAATTGAAAATCGATTGAAAAGTGTTATATATATATATATATATATTTCGAGATATTGACAAATGATCGACTGAAAGTGTTATGTATATTTCGAGTTATTGAAAAATGATTTTAAGGTCATGAATTTCAGTTCAGAAGAAAGAAGAAAAGGGGAAAATAAAGGGAGGAAAAAAAAGGAAAGAAATCTACCCTACATGAATTAGTTTCAATGAAAAATATTGGGAAGCTGAATAAGTTCGAAAAATCTATTAACCGATGCGTGGGTCTATGCAAAGTGTCCTTAAAAGAAATTGAAACAATTAAATTTTTTCATAAAATTTTCTAATTTCTTGCTTAATTAACCATGACTTGTATCGATCGCAATGTTGTGGTGAATTTCATTTTGGTTACATAAAGTGTTTTGAGAATTGGATTGTTGTAAGCATTTGGCAAAGAAGATTTCCGCAGAGTTCAGCTCACCCAATTTCCCTTTCATGGCATTAGTTACTGTAAGATTAGTGGTGTTTGGTTAAGATTACCCTTTAAGATTACCGGTATTCAAAGATTACACGGTCATGTAAGCTCACTAGTAATCTGAGATTACATGGGTTAAAGGGTACTAATCCAGATGACCACTATAATCAGGGGTAATCAAGATTACAACAAAAAAAATACAACAAAACGGGGTCATCTTAGATGCCCGTCCAAAATCACACAGGGAATCAAAGATCATCTCAACCAAATGCGCTTTAAAGTTTAGATAACCACAACTTTTATGTTTCAACATTAAAATCAAACGGCCTATTAGACCTTTTGCTCCCTAAATTATGGAGTTAAAGACATTATATTCCCATTAAACTATAATCAAGACAATTTGTCCCATAAATTTTTCAAATTCAGGATAATTTGTCCCTACATCAATGAGTAAATTGTCCTAAATCTGAAAAGTTCATAGGGTAAATTATCTTAAATTTAAAATTTCATGGGTCGTGATTTGAAATTTATGCGGCAAAATGTCCTTGCGTTATAGTTCAGGGGTAAAAAGGTTAATAAGTCCAAATTAAACTTTCTACTTCCAAAAATATTTCCTTTGTTCCAATATGATTACCGTGACACATTAACCCAATGATTTAGAAAAGGAAAAGTTTGTAATTAAAATCTAAATCTACTATGACAAGTTAAATTAAATGAATTAATTGTTCACCAAAAATTGCAATTGATTAACTTCAATATTTAAACTTACAATTAATGCATGGTTCCGTTCAAGAAATAGCATACCACCAGATTGTCATAAATTATAAGACAAATTAAGAAATTTATATCAAAGTATATATGTATATCTTCTAGGAATATTTCAATATTTGTTACCATCAATGATCCATGCTATATATTACTACAAATTATGTTCACTGCCCATAAAAATTCTTTTTTCATTCGCAAAAAGAGATGACTTTGAAACCAAATATAGAGCACATTAATGATTGATAGAACCAGTTAACAAAACAAGCGCATTTGAAATGACTCTTTTTCATATTACGTAGAGAATAAAAGAATTTAATGATGGTTCATTATAGGCAAAAAGGGAGTAGGGGAGGCTACTCTATCTCTTAGATAGTAAGCTGTCAATTTCTATGAAGATTCACGGATCTATCGATGCAGACTTATTGAATTTTAAATTGTCTACTAATAAGGAACTATAACGAAAAGGACTCGAATCTAAGTGAGAGATAGAGTGCTCGAGTCTTAATCACTTGTGTCAATCCTCATCGGCCATTTAATTAATTAGTCATGATTGGCAAAATTTTGGATAAAATTTTCAAGGGAGTTGCTTCTAAGGTAAGTCTTCCTTGTATTCCATAATAACCAGGAAAAAAACAAAAGACTTGGCTCAACTGCTCAAGCACACACTTTCTTGATGAAAGAGGTGATAAATTTTGCTTTGTTTTGGTCACTCTTTAAAGAGAGACAAATCATCAAACAAGATTTACTTGATTATAAAGACCAAAGTCCTTTAGTTAAAGGAAATCGAAGAAACTCTCCACATATGAACACAAAAATGACTTGCTTGTCACCAATCCAACATGGGATTTGGCAATTTTCGTCTCCAAGTTCTTCCCCAAGGCCCCAACCCATCTTCTCAAATCTCACATCAAATCGAACTAAACCAACTAGTACTCCTCAAATTGATCTTCATCACCATAATTTCCTCTACTATTTTTCTTCATATGGAAGCAAATTCAAGTTTCCGAGGCATTCACTCAACGCTACCAGTAGCAGTGACCAGGAAGTCCAGGAATCCAATGGGAGCAACAAGATCACGACGAAATCGGAGAAGATCAAGGGGACTGTAGTTGTAATGAAAAAGAATGTTTTGGACTTGAATGATTTTCCTGCAACTTTGCTTGATGGGGTTCAAGAATTGCTAGGAAAAAGAGTCTCATTGCAGCTAATCAGTGCTGAAAATGGCGATGTAGGTGAGTTTTTATTGCTTCAACTTCCACCTTAATTCGTTTCATATCCGAAAAATCTGAAAAGAAAAAGTTCGTGACAGAATTTTCCGTAAACAATTCAGTTTTAGCAAAATATAAATTCTATGTTGCGTTACAGGAAAACCGGCATATTTGGAGAATTGGGCTTGTACGGATGCTTCTATAGTAGCAGGGGAATCAAAATTCAATGTTAACTTTGATTGGGACGAGAAAATTGGAAAACCAGGAGCTTTATTCGTCAAAAACAATCACCATAGTGAATTCTACCTCAAGACAGTAACTCTCGAAAATGTTCCAGGCCATGGTCGGATTCATTTTGTTTGCAATTCTTGGGTTTATCCCGACAAACACTACCAAGAACCTCGTGTTTTCTTCACTAACAAGGTAAAAGGAAGTAGAAAAATGCTGTAAAACTATGTTGATCAGATTTGGTAATAAAGTGTTTGATGTTTTTCTTCAGACATATCTTCCGCATGAAATGCCAGAGCCACTGATTAAATACAGAGAAGAAGAGCTGAGAGCCTTGAGAGGAATTGGGAAAGGAGAGCTCCAAGAATGGGATCGTGTTTATGACTATGCTTATTACAATGATTTGGGGGATCCCGACAAGGGTCCGCAATATTTCCGACCGGTTCTTGGTGGATCTTCTGAGTACCCTTATCCTCGTAGAGGAAAAACAGGCAGACCACCAACAAAATCAGGTAATTAAGACATTACAATTTACATATATATATTATTATTATTGCCATTGGTCATTTGACCTGGTAGTATACTGAATGTTTAGTTTTAGTGACCAGGTTCGATCCCTAGCAGCCTGAAGTACCAAATTTTTTTTTTTTACATATATTATTATTAGGATTATTGTGTTTATTTTGTTCTTAATATGAATGTTTTAATTTGTAAAACAGATCCCAAGACAGAGAGTAGGCTACCACTTCTGAAGAGCTTAAGTATTTATGTTCCAAGAGATGAACGATTTGGACATTTGAAGTTGTCAGATTTTCTTGCTTATTCAATAAAGTCTATAGTTCAAGTCCTTGTTGCTGAGCTAAAAGATCTACTTGACTCCACTCGGAACGAATTCGACTCGTTTGAGGATGTACTTAAACTTTACCATGGAGGAATTAATCTTCCTTCTGGCCTGATTGATAATCTTATTAAAATCATCCCCTTTGAGTTGGTGAAAGAACTTTTGCAAACTGATGGGGCACGGTTGTTGAAATACCCTGTGCCTCAAGTTATCCAAGGTATGGATTCCATAAGTATATACACTTTAATTTGGGAGTTAAACATTCACAATTTATAAACCAATTTTCATTTTTGTTTTTGATGTTTTTATAATTGGAATTTGGAGCAGATAGTAATATTGCATGGAGGACTGATGAAGAATTTGCTAGAGAAATGCTTGCTGGATTGAACCCTGTTATTATTAGTCTTCTTGAAGTAAGCTTGAGCACCATTATGAACTTCTAATTTATCCTATTGTTTTGTTAATGAAGCAAATTGAAGGAAACACTAATTCCATTTTAATTTTCAATTGCAGGAATTTCCTCCAAAAAGCAAGCTAGATCCTAAAGTATATGGTAATCAAAGTAGTACCATAACCAAGGAACAGATAGAACATAACTTGGAAGGACTCACTGTAGATAAGGCAATGTTTTGTACATTTAATTTCATTTTTATATGAGAGTTCATCTTATGATTTTAAAGGAACCAATCTAAATTGTAAGGATTTAATTGAACAGGCACTGAAGGAAAAGAGGTTATTCATATTGGATCATCATGACACACTTATGCCATACATCAGGAGGATAAACACTTATACCACAACAAAGACTTACGCGACTAGGACCGTCTTGTTTCTGAGGAATGATGGGACATTGAAGCCATTGGTGATTGAATTGAGCTTGCCTCATCCAGACGGGGATCAATTCGGTGCTGTTAGCAAGGTTTACACAGCAGCAGAAGATGGAGTTGAGGGTTCCATATGGCAACTGGCTAAAGCTTATGTTGCTGTAAATGACTCTGGTTTTCATCAACTCATAAGCCATTGGTAATGATTTTTGCCAATGAAGTCTTAAATTAATATAGTATACAATTAGAAAAAAGCTTATGTGATTTTTGATTTGGTCACAGGTTACATACTCATGCTGTGATGGAACCATTTGTGATTGCAACAAATAGGCAGCTTAGTGTTGTTCATCCAATTTATAAGCTTCTCTATCCTCACTTTCGTGATACAATGAACACGAATGCAATTGCCAGGCAGATTTTAATTAATGGAGGTGGATTGTTAGAATTTACAGTTTTCCCTGCAAAATATTCCATGGAATTGTCATCAATAATTTATAAAGATTGGAATTTCCTTGAGCAGGCACTGCCTAGAGATCTCAAGAAAAGGTAATCATATTTATGAACCTTTTATTGCATTGATTGTGATTCTAACCATCTTTTTTATTCAGAGGAATTGCAGTTGATGATAAGAATTCACCAAATGGTATTCATTTACTAATAAAAGACTACCCATATGCTGTTGATGGATTGGAAATTTGGTATGCAATTGAGAAATGGGTTAGAGACTATTGTTCCTTGTACTACAAGTCAGACGAAACGGTTCAACAAGACCCTGAACTTCAAGCCTGGTGGAAAGAACTTCGAGACGAAGGCCATGGTGACATGAAACTCAAGCCATGGTGGCCTAAAATGCAGACTAGGGAAGAGCTGATAGACTCTTGCACCATTATAATTTGGGTGGCTTCTGCTCTCCATGCAGCAAGTAATGTAGGCCAATATCCTTATGCAGGCTACCTCCCAAACCGCCCAACTCTTAGCCGAAGATTCATGCCCGAAAAGGGCACCCCTGAATATGCTAAACTTGAATCAAACCCTGACAAGTTTTTCTTGGAAACAATCACTGCTCGGTTGGAAACTTTGATTGGAATTGCATTGATTGAGATTTTGTCAAGACATTCTTCGGATGAGGTTTATTTAGGACAACGAGACATGCCCGAATGGACATCGGATGAAACAGCATTAGCAGCATTTGAGGAATTTGGGAAGAGGGTTTCGGAAATTGAGGAAAGGGTTGTGGAGAGGAACAAAGATGAAAAATTGAAGAATCGTGTTGGCCCTGTTACAGTTCCATACACATTGCTCTATCCTACAAGTAAATCTGGACTTACTGGCAAGGGAGTTCCAAACAGTGTCTCAATCTAAATAATAATGTCTTCGTAATATGTATCAGTTTTACTAATGATTATCCAAATTCCAAATCAGAGCAACACAGCTTTTAATTTTTTAAACAGTGTTGGCTTCAAAATATTAATGCAAAAAGGGAATGCCTCGGCTGGGCATTTCATCAGTCATTTGATAAACTTGGGTTCATTCTAGCCCAACTAATTTAATGGGTTGTTTACCCGTGAATCTGGCTAAAAACAATAATGGGATTTGGGACCCTAGGCCAAAACGGATCAATAAGCTGGACAATTTGCAGCCCTAGAATGTACAATTGGGCTATATTGATTAGCCCATGATACATATATAGTATATATAACAAATAACAAAACAATATTATAATCCGAATGGTAACAAAATTAGGGGGAATTATTATTAGGTCCAACGATAAGTTACAATTACCCCTAAAGTATCATTTTTCTATGTCTATTGTCTAGTGTTAGGTTAAACATAATTCCTCATTGCTGTAATCAATTACATACACTTTAACTATTTTACCCTTTTAAAAGTTTAAGAAAAAATAGAGAAAATCAATCATTTACAACCTGAAAAATAAAAATCCCATTCATACTCGAGTATCATACTGGCTT
This sequence comes from Corchorus capsularis, assembly GCA_001974805.1. Classification (NCBI taxonomy): domain Eukaryota; kingdom Viridiplantae; phylum Streptophyta; class Magnoliopsida; order Malvales; family Malvaceae; genus Corchorus; species Corchorus capsularis. The sequence continues at coordinate 12,068 of AWWV01013226.1, read as the reverse complement.
GGTTAAAATACGTGGCAGGTCCATATACTTATAAGAAAAGTCAATTTGGTCCTTCTACTTAAAAAAAATAAATTTAGTCCATCTATTTATAGGTTTGAGTCAATTTAGTCCCTACTGTTAACTGGGTCGTTAAATTGATTACGTGGAACGTTAAGTAATGATATTGCAGTTGACATGGATTGTTGAAATTTAATAATTTTATGGAAAAACAAAATATTTCTAAGAGAAAGTATATTTTGATCCATTTTAAAGGAAGAAAAATGGAAAGTAAATGTTTGTTTTTAACGACCATGTCAACTGCCGCGTCAACTGAACGTTATCACTTAACGTTCCCCGTCATCAATTTAATAACCAGGTTAACAACATGGACCAAATTGACTCAAACCTGTAAGTGAAGGACTAAAATGATCAATTTTTAAGTAGACAGACCAAAGTGACTTTTCTTGTAAGTACAGGGACCTACCAAGCATTTTAACAGTATGGCATCATTCCAATAATAGGTTTAGTATCCAGTTTTCACAACGAGATGAAGAATAACAATTAAATATTTTTCAACAAATCAAATATGATAACAAGTTAATAGTGATATAACTGTATCAATTTAGGGGGAGAAAAGTGCATTAATTACAGAAAAAGTAAAAAATAACATAGATTATTATCAAAATTAATGGAAAAAAACCAGATAAAGTATAACGGAAATTTTATAAGCGTTTCACTATAAAACATTAGAAGTTTTTAAGAGGTAGTGATTCAGGAAAAAAAATAACAGATATATGAGTCAACAAATTAAAACCCAATTCTAGACTTGAATCAACATGAATCAAATGACAAACGAGCCAAGAACCATAAGGGCATTAAAACGTAAAATCATTGGCAAGAGGAATTGGTGGGAACGATGAGGGACTAAACGACCATTTTGCCCACTGAACTTGTAGCGTTTGGACAATATATCCCATAAACTTCAATTTTGGACATTTTTCTCCTTGAACTATCAATTTGAGCCTTCGTTGCCCCCTGAGTAACATACGTTAGGTTAAATATGAATTGAAGTTCTTGTTGCTTAGGGGGTAAAACGTCCAAAATTCATGTTTAGGGGACCGAACGTCCAAAACGTACAAGTTCATGTTCATGATAAAATGTCCAAAATATTATTGGTAAATCTTAAATTTTAAAATATTATTGAATAGTAATTTTTTTTTTCAATGACATGTTAGGTCGTTATTAGGCAAGGCAAAGTAGCATTAACCCATTTTCTAACCATTTCCATTTTCCTCTTTGTCGGCAAAAGAAAAAAATAACCATTTCCTATTTGTGAATACTGAATATATACCTCTGTTTTTTTTTTCCCTGAAAAGAGAAAAATAAAAAAGAATACTCAAATAATAAAATTGTAGATCATAACATCAACTCTTTTTTCTTCTTTTTTTGTGTGATCATTGGCCATTGCCTTCTTGGGTTTCTCAACGTGCAATAATTGGCTTTAAATGTACTGAATGATTGCAATCCTATTGGATTGCTCAATTGATTAATACTATACACAAATTTTGTATACATTTATTTATATATTTATATATTATTATTATATTATTATTTTCAAATTTCAAATCCTTCCTAAAAAAAAAATTTCAAATCCTCAGAAATACTTTTTTTTGCCAGAAAAAATCCTGGTCAGAAATAGTACTAATTTTATTGTATTTTGCCTTTAATTTTATTTCATTGTATAAAGTTATATATATAAAATTAACATTACTAAGTTATTCTCAAAAACAAAAAAACATTACTAAGCACCCATTCGGTAGGTAGTGAATGATTTGTAGACCCAAAATGGTAAACATTACTGGAGAGTTCTCACCGACCACCCAAAATGGTAGACCCAGAGTGGACCAGATCAGGGATCAGTGCCATAGTCACAAGGTTTTCTAACAATTGGATATGGAAAGAATCGGGCTTATTGATATATTTATCGATCATATACAGCATATATAGACAGAAGATCTAAACGAAGATTTGCGAATTTTTGGATCAAACAAATAAATAGTTACTAATGTCGGTAAGGTTGCGTTTGGTTCGTGGTATGTAGTGGGAAAGTGTGGTAAATTGGGTAGAGGGAATAACTTTCCCATGTTTGGTTGGAGGAATCTAATTTTAGGTGGGAATAACATTCCCACCACTTTTCCACTTGAGTGGGAATGTGGTGGGAATGTTATTCCCACCTAAAAGGGTGGAAAAGTAAACTTTCCGAGAAAAGTGTTACTCATTTTCATTTGTATTTCTCTTATATTTTAAAATTTTAATAACTTTCCCATGTTAATCAAACATGGTAATCTTATTCCCACAAAAACAAAAAATTATATTTTCCCACTAAAATAACATTCCTAGGAAAAAAGTATGAATGATATTACCACGTGATACCAAAGATACCACGAACCAAACATAACCTAAAGGAATTTGATGTCTCTTAAATAAGTTTTACTATTAATCTAAATCACTTGTGATAGAAATGAAAAATAAAATCCACTTTTCATCTATGATATACAGGACGAATCTAAATGCAAAATCGACAATATTGAGAAAAATGCAAATATTAACCATGCATATATGAGATTATAATATATATTAGTATGATTTGCTGCAAAATATTATATATTATGTCATTAATACCATTAATTATAAACTTTAAAATGTCTAATTATTTTCCTAAAAAAAGTCTAAATATTATTGTGGGAAAAAAAAGGGGTTTGGTGACATGATATTGGAGGTGGAGCCAATTAATCAAGTATATATAGAGTAGAGAGCTTATCCATATGTTAAAATGTAGTAGTGTTAATGAGTCAATCCTTATTTGTTAAAATTAACTATAATTAATTTGCACTAATAATTAATGCATGTTATGTGAGTGGAAGGAATTTAATATCTTCCAAACAACATATATATTTTGAGTTTGAGTCTAGTTAATTGTAGAGAGTGATGATCCTATAGATAGAAAAAAGAAATTGACATGGAAGAGTATCTCTTATTTAAAGTGTCAAATGGCCCGACCTTGAATTATTACGTGTTCATAATAAAAGTAGATTATTAATTAATAATAATAATAATAATAATAATAATTATTATTATTATTATTATTATTTATACTATATATGTAGACCTTAATAATTGATCAATATTTTATATACGAATTTCCATTTGTTGAGAAATATTTATAAAATATTAAAAATCAATATTTAAGTAAAAAAATCTATTTTTCTATTATCACATGTGTATAAAAAAAATAAATATAAAATATTTTATGACTTTTATCTCATTATTAGTTATGATTTTATGATTTATGACGAATGTAGCTAGGGGCAGGTATCTCTAAAGCTTCAACCCAAACATATAACAAACCAAGAAAGGGATTGCTAAGTACCGTCCCATTTTTGCTATTCACCGTCCCACTTTTTACACTTTTACCCTTTACCCTTTACACTTTTTACACTTTTTACACTGAGCCTCCCCACTAGGACGGCTCAGCCACGGTGGAGTGGGGCGGCTCAACAATTTTTTTTTAAAATAATAATAATTTTTTTTTAAAAAAAATAGTCTAGCCGCCCTAGTGGGGCGGCTTGAGTCATGGTAAGCCACCCTCCTGAGGCGGCTTGAGCCATGGTAAGCCGCTCTCCTGGGGCGGCACGGGTCATTAGCCTTAAATTTCCTCAAAAGTTGCATTTTTCTTAAATCGTCATTAAAATACGGCACGTTATCGTTCATTTTTCTTAAATCGTCATCAAAATACAGCATGTTAATGCTATTCTACGTTCGTAATAGTTTCAAGATTTCAGAGGATTTGAAATTTTAGAAAATGAAACAAAGGGCAAAAACGTAAAAAATGAGGCGATAAATAGCAAAAATGAAACGGTATTTAGCAACCCAAAGACAAGTTTTTTTTCTTTCAAATTGTTGGATGCAAAATAATGAGCAAGCAATCTTGTCAAAAGAAAATAAACACATGGGCGTACGTAAGAATATATAGATTGTTCATCGGATAGTATTCTTGGGATTCGCATAATATACACGTAACAAGCTTTCCAACCTATAGATCGATATATTAAATTAAGAATATCATACAAGTCTGAGTTAATTACTATATAAATTTTGGCTATAAATACACCTCAACATTTCTCTTGTTTCGCCACAATATCCAACAAAACCATCTCCTACATTATACTACAAGTACAAACTTTCTTCGTCTTCTTGAAAAAATGATTCTTGGGGGAGTGATCAATGCCGCCGGCAATGTCGTCAATGGAATTACCGGCGGTGGAAAAAACAAATCCCAGAAGATCAAAGGGAATGTTGTTTTGATGAAGAAGAATCTTTTGGATTTCAATGCCTTGGCTTCGTCTGCAATTGATAATGTTTTTGAGTTGCTAGGCCAAGAAGTCACTTTGCAGCTCATCAGTGCTGACACTCCCGACTCTGGTACTGACTTTCTTTAATTTCCAAAAACTTTAATTATTGTGTCTTTAATTCATTCTCTTTTTCACTTCCATTTAATTCGTTAAAGCAAGTTCTATTTAATTTACATACTATATATATATATATTTCTAGTGTCTATAAATTATAAAGAGTAAATATATAAGAATGTCGTGACAGTTCATTAATATGTACGTATGAACTTTATTTTTTTATAGTTAGTGGCTGTCGTCCTGTTCATATTGTAAAAAAAGTAAATCTCATTTGAGTCATTCATTCATGGCCTAAAAAGCCAAAACAAATTAAATACTTTGCTAAATAAAGGAAAAATATGAAATCATATATACTTTTTTTGGAAACTTGCATGTTGCATAAAGAATTCATATGAACTTATGCAGCATCCATCATATACTATATATATAATATATATATTCAATTTATAAACATCTACAAGTTTCAATGTAAACCGTTTTTGTGTCCTTTTTCTCCCGTAATTAGAGCTGCAACCTGGGTGGCTTTTCTCGAATTGAGTCAGGTTTATAATCGATCCGGAAGATGTTAACTCCGGTCCAACGGGTCGGACCCGATGCCAGTTCTATCAATATTGATTCTTTTTTTAGCCGTCATATTTGAATCCGATTATGCAATAATGTTGATTTGGAAATTTGATTATTGATAATGATTTATTAATTGCACGTAAAGCAAATGGAAATGGAGGAAAGCTTGGGAAGGCAGCACCATTGGAGAAATGGAACCTTACATTGACTTCACCACTAGCAAGTGATTCAACATATGGGGTTTCCTTTGAGTGGGATGAACAGTTTGGAACTCCTGGAGCCATCATCGTACGAAACAAACATTCAGCTGAATTCTACTTAAAATCTATTACTCTCGAAGATGTTCCTCGCGCAGGCCGAATCCACTTCGTCTGCAACTCTTGGGTTTACCCTGATTACCAATACAAGAAACCACGGATTTTCTTCACCAACAAGGTAATAATCAACATTTTTTTTATTGAAAATCACAATCCTTGAATCATTAATGAATTTGGGTATTGATTAGTTTTTTTGGTCAATTTTTCAGACATATCTTCCACATGAAATGCCTGCAACGCTGATCAAACATAGACAAGAAGAGTTGGAAGTCTTGAGAGGTGATGGGAAAACACAGCTGAAAACAGGGGATCGTGTTTATGACTATGCTACTTATAATGATTTGGGGAATCCTGACTTGAGTTCTAGTCTTGCTCGGCCTGTTCTCGGCGGCTCCACCGAGCATCCTTATCCTAGAAGGGGAAGAACAAGTCGACCACCTACAAGATCAGGTAGGTCTAGTTTGGTATTGAGGTTGCGATTTAAAAAAATCCGTTTAGAAGAAGTGTTTTTAAAAATTGTAGTAGAAAAATATAACTGATATTGTTTGGTATTGCTGTAGAAAAATGTGGTAGAATGTCTAAGTATGATACTGGTTAAAATGGAAAGTGAAAAATATTTAAGGAATTTTAGTAATTTAATGTCCAAAAACACTTTTGAAACCTCAAAATTAGCTTCTCAGGTTAGCTTGGCTTTTGCGGTCAAAATAAGATTCAGCTACAAATCATGACTTATTTGGTATTGCGTTTGAGGTGAAAAACAACTTTTTTATCTGTAAACACAATAACCAAGCCAAACCTTAGAGTCCTAGACATGGTAAATTACATTATACATTACTTAATTTGATCCAAATTAATGAGTTCGAACATTTGTTTTTCGGTTTTTATAGATCCTAGCAGTGAGAGCAGGTTGTATATACCGGGAACTTTCAGCACTTATGTCCCAAGAGATGAGCAATTTGGTCACTTGAAGACATCAGATTTCATTGCTTACAATCTGAAAGTCTTAGTTCAGAATATCATTCCTGCATTTGAAGCTTTTGTCAACCTTACTCCCAATGAGTTCGACTCCTTTAAGCAAGTAGACGATCTCTACTTGAATGGGATTCAACTTCCTACTGATGCTCTCAATAAACTTACAAGCAATGTACCATTACCAATGCTCAAGGAGATTTTTCGAACCGATGGACAACAACTCTTGAAATTTCCAGTGCCTAAAGTGATCGAAGGTATAAAAATTAATGATAATAAAAAGATTAATTGAGAGCTCAAAATCTATATATGGTGAATTCATGTGTGTTCATTTTTAATGACTTGGGGAGCAGATAGGAGTAAGCCTACTGCATGGAGGACAGACGAAGAATTTGCTAGAGAAATGCTTGCTGGACTCAATCCTCTTGTCATCCGTCTTCTCAAAGTAAGCTTAAGGCCAATGTTCATCTCCTAAATTTGTCAAGAAATCTGATATCTTAAGGAAAATTAATAGAAACCAATTCTGTTTCTTTCTGTTCTGTTTTCTTTTATGTATTGATGGTATTTTCTTATGATCAAATTAATACAGGATTTCCCTCCCACAAGCAAGCTAGATCCTGAAGTTTATGGTAATCAAAATAGCACCATAACTAAAGAAGACATTGAGTATAACTTAGATGGACTCATTGTAGAAGAGGTATTACTTTTTTTATATTTAAATTACTAAATTCATCCTTTTTTTATAATGTTACCAACTTTCTAACTTGAAAGGGAATTTTGGTTTGCACTAGGCACTAAGTAGCAATAAGCTATTTATATTGGATCACCATGACACAATGATGCCATTCCTCAGAAGGATCAACAATACCTCAGCTAAAACTCATGCATCAAGAACACTTCTCTTCTTGAGAGGCGATGGAACATTAAAGCCGGTGGCAATTGAGTTGAGCGTGCCACATCCAGATGGTGATAAATTCGGTGCGGTGAGTAAGGTGTACACTCCAGCTGAGCATGGAATTGATGGTTCAATTTGGCAATTTGCTAAAGCTTTTGTAGCTGTGAATGATGAGGGTCACCATCAACTAGTGAGCCACTGGTAATTTCATATAATTATTGATCAAGAAAGCAAATTAATAAAAAAAAATCTTTTGTTTTAGCCAATTAGTTATAGATTTGAGCTTGAATTTTGGTATTTGTAGGTTGAACACTCATGCAGTTTTAGAGCCATTTGTGATTGCAACAAACAGGCAATTGAGTGTGGTTCATCCAATTTATAAACTTCTCCATCCTCACTACCGTGACACAATGACCATTAATGCAATGGCTAGGGAACTTCTTATTAATGCAGGTGGGGTTATAGAGATGACATTTTCCACTGGGAAATATTCAATGGAGTTGTCATCAGAAGTTTATAAGAGTTGGAATTTCTTGGAGCAAGCTCTTCCCAATGATCTCAAGAAAAGGTAAAATCAATTACTATAAAACTATAATGGAAAAAAAAAAAACAAAATCCTCTGTTTTTTTTTTACTAATAATATGCTTTTGTTTTCTATATATTCAGAGGAATTGCAATTGATGATGAAAATTCTGAACATGGTCTTCGCCTACTGATAAAAGACTACCCATTTGCCGTTGATGGGTTGAAAATCTGGTTTGCAATTGAGAAATGGGTGAGGGACTATTGCTCTTTCTATTACAAATCAGATGAAATGGTTCAACAAGATCCTGAACTTCAAGCCTGGTGGAAAGAACTTAAAGAGGTTGGTCATGGTGACTTGAAAGATCAACCATGGTGGCCTAAAATGCAAACTCGAGAAGAATTGATTGAATCTTGCACCATAATCATTTGGATTGCTTCGGCACTCCATGCTTCTGTCAACTTCGGACAATACACTTATGCAGGTTATGGTCCCAACCGTCCAACAATAAGTCGAAGGTTAATGCCCGAAAAAGGCAGTCCCGAATATGCTGAAATTGAGAAGAATCCTGAAAAGGCTTTCTTTCGAACAATGGCTTCGCAATTACAAACTTTAATAGGAATATCTGTGGTTGAAGTTCTGTCGAAACATGCATCCGATGAGGTGTACTTAGGACAACGGGATTCCCCAGACTGGATGACTGATTCAACACCATTGGCAGCTTTGGAGGATTTCCAAAAGAGACTTGTTGACATTGAGCAAGAAATCATAAAGATGAACAATGATAAGACATTGAGGAATCGTGTCGGTCCAGTGAATGTTCCTTACACTTTGCTTCATCCAAATGGTGACGTTGGACTTGCTGGCAAAGGAATTCCTAATAGCATCTCCATCTAAAACGATGAAGTAAAGGGCATCTCAACTTTACTATGAATAAGTGTTGTTAGCAGTGATGTTGCCATGTTGGAAAATAAAGTGTGGGAGATGTCCTCTGTATCTTGGGTTCAGAATTAATGTAATCTTTTCTTTGTTGTGCCAATAAAGGATATTTTTAACGTAGTATGAAATTTTTCTCTAAGATTGGGTAATGAAGTACAATAATTTAGATCGGACAAGTTAAAATTATACAAATAAAGGTCCTTACTTTATAATTTCTAGGTAGAAATACATCAAACGACCAATTATAATTTGAAACCAAAAAGTTTTCTCTAAAAATAACAGGAAGAGAGGAAGAATGATTCATGAATTTCAGTTTTGGACTACAGCTACAGAAAATTGTTGCACGTATCAACAAAACATGGCCTGATTAATTTGTGAGGAATGTAATGTCATCAGGCAGCAGTATGGAGCTCATACAGCTATGCCACGTAGGCAGCCCCCCCTCCTATTTTTCCAATATTATTATTATTATTTTTTGTTAATCCGAATTTGGTTGGGAATGAATGTCATCTTCCATCTTCTGTTGGGTATTATTTCATTTTTGTTTTCAATGTTATTTGCTTTTACCATTTGTATTACTTTCCCCTGTTCCAGAATTCCTCTTCAATCACTTGCCTCTGCTGATCTGCAATTGTCTTCTAATTAATTACTCTGTTTGTTTACTGTCAGCAGGTCAATATGAGGCGCGTTAAGGTCAGTTCATGTCTCTCTTTTCTCTGTTTCGAGTTAAATTTCTTGATTCCTTGATTGTGCTGCTCTTTACATATTGTCCTTAGGGGAAGTCGATTCATGTCCATAATATATAAAACAGCAGGAGATAGATGAATATAATATATATAGGCTGTTATATAGACCATTGGTGTTGATGACAAATCTTCCCTTGAATACAACAAGTTGTCTTTAATTCAGCAAATATGGAGAATGGAGAGACAAATTAATGTCAGCCTTGACATATTCTTTTAGTAGAATCATGGATTGACGGTCAGTATGATTCAACTCATTCAACTTTACTAAATTTAATTAGCTTTTCAAAGTTTATCTCCTCTGAAATTAACTAGTATTTCATGGGAGTATATAACTTAATTATATCAATTAATATATGTGCCAAATAGATGCAAGGGATGTTGATATGTTCAAGTTAAATTACATTGACAAGTTGGAGCAGGCCCTCCTGACCACCCAAAGCAATTGAAGAAACGGCAAGGTGGCAGCCATTAAGAACAACTTATATAAACAGCTCTTATATATATTATCATTATGAGATCAAAGAAAATACAAATAAGATATCTCAAATTCAAATCCTTGATCAAACAACACATGCGGCGAAGCAATACTACCTTGTATATAAATATAATAATCCGGAGTTATTTGCAGATATATATATGGATTAGCATTTATTTGATGATTTGTACCAACAAATTGTACTCAAAACTCTATTATTTTATTAAAGAAATAACCACAAAACTCATGATAGAGAGGAAAAACTCTCATAGATCTTGCCCAAAAAAAAAATCTCTCATAGACCTATAAGAGACCATGCATAATTAATAAGACTCAAAACGATAGAGATTCATCCATCCAAGACACCCAAAACTAAAGAAACACCCCATCCCATCATAACCCTAACTTAAATTGAAAGTAAGACTCACAACACAAGAAACTAAGACATCATAAACCTAACTTAGAAATTTAAGACTCACAACAAACTAAGAATTGGAGGATCGACGAAAGACGCGATCCCCAGATTCGATGCAAGATGAAATAAGTCATGTCTTTCCGATGGTGCAAGGTCCGAGTCTATGAAGCCTTTCATGTTTGGGAATTGATTGCCATGGCGGTCTAAAAACAGTTTAAAAGCACGAACATACTCTGCATTGAAAAGCGTGAATTCCTGACCATCCTTGAATTACGACACGCACTGATCATACTCTGCCTGCTTGTCTTTTGTCTCAGCAGCAGCCTCCTTCAACAAATCATTGCAGATGCCGTACTTCTCCAAAGCAGCTATGCTCCGAGCTATCTTGTCATCAGAGGCGTCAGACATTGTGATATTTTGGTGTGGTGCGTGGGTAGCCGGAGAGAAGAATTAATAAAAAGAACAAAGAATTTTGCCTGTAGCTATATGGTTTATATTACTATGGGAGGGTTTGTTCCTATATATACACACAAAAAAAAACCCTAAGTAATTAGCTAGAATATACCTCCTATGCCCTAATTAATTTTAATGGACAAGGCCAAACTACTCTTGTATACTACCATTTAAAAACGTTGGATGTGGGTTTGACTTGAATAACAGCCGTTAGATATAGGTAGTGTACAAGAATAGTGGTTTATGATAGTGCAAATAATTTTACCATTAATTTTTTCTTCTAGGAGCAAGATATATAGTTTGACGGCTGCTAAGTATAAAGAAAAAAAACATTAAATTAGGTTCCTTTTACCCTAACCCTAATAGATTATAGATAAATTCGCTTCTTTACCATAATATATTTTTTGTTCTCCATAAGACTATTTCATAACAAAATTCTATGCCTAAAATTTTTGCAATTTAATTAATTTGAACCAACCAACCACTAAAAGACGCTAAATTTGCTTTGGGCTTTGGCAATTTGCATCCACTTGATGTCACTAAACCAACTAAAACCGACACAATTGGCCCATCGTAAAACATCAATCTTGTAAAAGAAACGAAGAAAATATAATTCAAAATCGTGTCTCTCTTCACTTTGCTTGCACATCATCTCATTTAAAATCTTCCTTTTTCTGTGCATTGGTTCAGGGAACAAAAGGGCGAAAGCGAGTCTTATAATTCAATAATTGTATTTGAAATTTGGGGCTTTGTCATGTCAGATTAACGTTGTTGTCAAAACTCAGTAATATATATTAAAGTACTTATTATCATTTATGTGGAGCTGAGTTCTTAGCTACTAATGATTCATTGTGTCTTAAGGTAGAGCTTTCTATATAATTAACACTTTTGAGTAAGTTGCCAGATGACAGGCCATTGATATCAAACTCATCAATAAATCAATCTCTTGCCTCTGTTATGGATTGATAGTGAATCTATTTAGAGCAATTTCAATAGCTTATTTGAAGCTTTGTTAAGTCCGTGAGGGAGAGCGCTTCTCAAAGATGAGTCGGAGAAAGTATGGGTGTGAAATCCATAGCCATATATAAATTTTGATGAATCCAAACTCGGCCCATCAGAATCCACTGTTAATCAGATTAGGCCTTTGGCCCATTTTATATTGAAAATATAAGATTGTCGGACCAATATTGGATTACAAAGGCCGAGCTCTAGAGATTTGGTTTAAAGAAACATTTGTGCATTCCAAAATAAAGGCTAAAATCTCAATTAGGGCCCTAAATTTTGTCAAAATGGTCAAATAAGTGCCCAAACTATGAAAAGGTCA
>AWWV01013225.1:0-15430 GCA_001974805.1 Corchorus capsularis | reverse complement strand
GAAGCATTCTGGAGAAATGTGGTGGTTGAAAAGAATAAGTGGGATAGGCGTGAGCTTCTTCCCAATGTGAATAATATGAGAATGAGTTCAAATTTATGGAAATCTATTATGAAGCCATTACTCTCGGGTAATAGATTTTCTGAGTTAATTTCTAATGGGATTGGTTTCTGCGTGGGCAATGGGGATAATATCAAGTTCTGGTATGATGTTTGGATTGGGAACATTGTGTTAAAAGATGAGTTCCCAAGAATCTTTGCTCTCGCTTCCAATAAAGATGGCAGAATAAGTGAAATGGGGAGGTGGAATGGTTCCGTATGGGAGTGGAGAATTGAGTTGAGAAGGCCCATTTTCGACTGGGAGAATGAACAATGGTTTGCGCTGCTGCAAATTATCAATGAATTCTCTCCAGCTGATACTCTTAAAGATAAAGTTGTTTGGCGGTATACACCGAGAGGTGATTACAAGGCCAGTTCTTTCTCAAGAGCTGCTGCGAATATAAGTGGTGTAAGAGAAAATTATTGGAAGCTAGTATGGGAAGGCTTGGCGCCTCCTAAAGTCGAAGTGTTGGTATGGCAGATTTTGAAAGGTCGAGTCCCTGTTAAAGCTGAATTAGCGAAAAGAGGTGTCATTGAATGGAACACTGCTACTTGTGCCATATGCCAAAAGGAAGAAGAAATTGTGAATCATCTTTTCTTTAATTGCCAGCTTGCTTGGTTAGTTTGGTCTCATTGTTGTGCCATGTGGGGGATTAAATGGGTTGCTCCAGGTAATCCTATTTCGTTTTTTTGTGCTTGGCAAGATTTATTCCCTTGCCGAAATAATATTGATGTTTGGCGTATGCTTTTCTTTGTGGTTGTTTGGTCTTTATGGTTGGCAAGGAATGAAGTGGTGTTTAATGGTAAACACGTTGATGTGTTTCAACTTATGGATTTGATTAGAGTAAGATTGGCTTGGTGGGTTATGGCGAAGTGGCCTGATCAACCACAATCTTTTATTGATCTATTTAGACATCCTATGGGTGCAAAAAACTAAGCTCACTAAGAATGCTACTCAAAGGTTGGCTAAGGAATGGGAGCCGCCTGCAGAAGGGGTGTTTAAATTCAATGTTGATGGGTCATCAAGAGGCAAATCAGGTCCATCGGGAGTGGGAGGTGTTCTGCGTGATCATTCGGGTGATATTAAAGCTGTTTTTTCAAAAAACATTGGCACAGCAAATTCAAATGAGGCAGAACTTTATGCTATCAAGGAAGCTTTTGTTATTTTTGGAGCTTCTAGGTGGGTGAACACCAATGCTTTGGTTATTGAAACTGACTCGGCTAATGCTTATGGTTGGATTCTTAACCCAGAGAGTTCTCCTTAGAAGATGAGAAGTTGTATTTTGAAGATTGAGGCTCTGAAGAAAAAGGTACCGATCTGGAGCATTAAGAAGATTAATAGAGAATGTAATGAGTTGGCTGATTCTTTAGCTAAAGAGGGTGTGGAAAGAACCAATAACTTGTTGCAGGTTTTTTAGCATGGGGTTTGTTGCTACTACTCTTTCCGCTTTTGCTGCTGTGCTCATTCAAGGCTCTATTTTTGCTTAGCCAATGTTGCTGTTTTGATATGTGGGCTGTCATGTTTTTATTATCATACTTTGTTGATTGACTTTTGTTTGTAATCGGATCGATTTCGATGTAATCTGGTGGAGTTCGGTTGGCAATAAAGCTACTATTATTTTGACTTTTAAAAAAAAAAATATATAGTAGTATACATACCGTGTATAGGCATCTCGGGATAGAGCATTTGTCCCGTCTGAGCCAAATTAACCAAGAAATCAACATAATTCAAAATACAAATGTTCACTTAAACCATCTTGTGTCTCATTTGAGATATCTTTATTCAACTTAAAAGTAAATAAAGATATATGGAGTAATTTACAAGTAAGTAATCATTTTGTTTTTTGTTTTTAATTTGATTTATATATATACTATATTAATGCTCATGTGTAACACAAAGATTTTTCCAGAAGCAAAAACAATAAACTAAAGGTCAATGACGTCTTAATTAGCATGTGTTGTTATTATTGTTAAATGAAAGAGGTTTAGGGTTTTTTGTCGTATAAATAGCCTAGACTGGCAAGTTCGAAAACACAAAAGCCATTGATTATTAATCTCCTTTCCCATTATTATTAATTCTACCAAAATGGCTTCCCCCAATAACAATAAGCTTTTGTGTGTCGTAGTACTCGTAGTTTCGTGCATGTTGGCCGTTGCTCCCATGGCCACTGCCGCCCGCTGCAGCAGAATTGTATGCGACCTTCATGGAATTGTAGATGGAGTGATCACTACCGCCGGCAATGTCGTCAATGGAATTATTGGCGGTAAAAACAAACCCCAGAATATCAAAGGGACTGTTGTTTTGACGAAGAAGAATTTTTTGGATTTCAATGCCTTGGCTTCCTCTGCAATGGATAATGTTTATGAGTTGCTAGGCCAAAAAGTCACATTGCAGCTCATCAGTGCTGACATTGCCGACCCTGGTGACTTTCTTTAATTTCCAAACTTAATTATATATATTGTGTTGTTTAATTCATTATCTTTTTCACTTCCATTTAATTGTATTTATATAATTTATTTATGCATTACTATATATATGTCTAGAAATTATAAAGAGTAAATATTAGAATATTGTTGTGCATGCAGTTCATTAATATATATGTATGAACTTTATTTTTTTCTTGGATAAGGCTATGCGTACTACCCTGGACATACTACTCTTGTACACTACTATTTATAACCATTGGATGTGGGCTTGATTTGATAACAACTGTTAAATATAGGTAGTGCTAGTGTAGGAAAGTAGTGTGGCTTATGGCAGTGCAAATAACTTCACCTTTTTTTATAGTTTAGTGGGTGCATATTATAAACAAGCAAATTTCACTTGAATCCCATATTAATATATCATTACTCCCATATATTAATCCATCGATCAGCTTCCCATAATAATATGCAATTATATTGATTTGGCAATTTGATTATTAATTGCACGTGAAGCAAATGGAAATGGAGGAAAGCTTGGGAAGGCAGCATCATTGGAGAAATGGAACCCTACCTTGTTGACCATGTTGACTTCGCCACTAGCAAGTGATTCAACGTATGGGGTTTCCTTTGAGTGGGATGAAGGGTTTGGAACTCCCGGCGCCATCATCGTCCGAAATAATCAAGCCTCTGAATTTTACCTCAAGACTATTACTCTCGAAGATGTTCCTGGCGCAGGCCGAATCCACTTTGTGTGCAACTCTTGGGTTTACCTCGATAACCAATATAAGAAACCACGGATTTTCTTCTCCAACAAGGTAATCAACAGTTTCTTATGAAAATCACAATCCTTGAATCATGATTAAATTTGGGTATTGAAAAGGTTTTTGTTAATTTTTCAGTTATATCTTCCGCATGAAATGCCAGCACCACTGCGCAAATACAGACAAGAAGAGTTGGAGGTCTTGAGAGGTGATGGGAAAACAGAGCTGAAAACAGGGGATCGTGTTTATGATTATGCTACTTATAATGATTTGGGGAATCCTGACTCGAGTTCTGATCTCGCTCGGCCTATTCTCGGTGGCTCCGCTGAGCATCCTTATCCTAGAAGGGGAAGAACTAGCCGACCACCGTCAAGATCAGGTGAGACCATAGTATTCAATCGTGGTCGCAATGTCGTGGTTGCGGGTGTCGCGAACGTATATATGTTGAGATTGTATTCATTCATTTTAATCTTGATATTAATTTTTAAATTTTTTATTTGATTTATAAAAATCTTGAAAAATATAATTTTAAAATTAAAGTTCTTTTGAAAAAAAAATTAAATAATGAAATCATTCAAATCCAATCAAATTAAAATATTACAAAGATGAGTTTAATAGAATCAAATTACAATATTATACATTACTTAATTTGATCCAAATTAATGAGTTCCAACATTTCTTTTTGGGTTTTTATAGATCCTAGCAGTGAGAGCAGGAGGTATATAGCGGGAACTTTCAGCACTTATGTGCCAAGAGATGAGCAATTTGGTCACTTGAAGACATCAGACTTTATTGCTAACAATTTAAAAGTCTTAGTTCAGAATATCATTCCTGCATTCGAAGCTTTTGTCAAACTTACTCCCAATGAGTTCGACTCCTTTAAACAAGTAGACAATCTCTACTTCAATGGGATTCAACTTCCTACTGATATTCTCAATAAACTTACAAGTAAAGTCCCTTTACCAATGCTCAAGGAGCTATTTCGAACCGATGGACAGCGACTCTTGAAATTTCCAGTGCCTCAAGTGATTGGAGGTATAAAATTTAATTATAAATGTTAATTGCTGAATTGAGAGTTCAAAATCTATGTATGGTGACTTCACATATGAGTTCATTCTTAATGACTTGGGAGCAGATAGGAGTAAGCCTAGTGCATGGAGGACAGATGAAGAATTTGCCAAAGAAATGCTTGCTGGACTCAATCCTCTCGTCATTCGTCTTCTCAAAGTAAGCTTAAAGCCTTAAACCACAATGTTTATAATCTCCCAAATTTGTCAAGAAATATGATATTTCAAGGAAAATTAATTAGAAAACATAAATCCTTGAAACTTTATTATTATGATCAGAAACCAATTTTGTTTCTTTCTGTTCTGTTTTCTCTTTTAGTATTGATGCTACATACTTTCTTATGATCATATTAATCCAGGAATTCCCTCCAACAAGCAAGCTAGACCCTGAAGTTTATTGTAATCAAAACAGCATTATAACGAAAGAAGACATTGAGTATAACTTAGATGGACTCACTGTAGAAGAGGTATTACTTTTTTTATATTTCAATTACTAAATTCATCCTTTAATTTTATATTGTTAATAACTTTCTAACTTGAAAGGGAATTTTGGTTTGCTCTAGGCACTAAGTAGCAATAGGCTATTTATATTGGATCACCATGATGCAATAATGCCATTCCTCAGAAGGATCAACAAGAGCTCAGCGAAATCTCATGCATCAAGAACACTTCTCTTCTTGAGAGGCGATGGAACATTAAAGCCGGTGGCAATTGAGTTGAGCCTGCCACATCCAGATGGTGATAAATTCGGCGCAGTTAGTAAGGTGTACACTCCAGCTGAACATGGAATAGAGGGTTCTATTTGGCAATTTGCTAAAGCTTTTGTAGCTGTGAATGATGAGGCTCAACATCAACTAATAAGCCACTGGTAATATCTGATAACCATTGAAAAAGGCAAATTAGTAAAAATTTCTTTGGTTTTAGCCAATTAGTTATAGATTTGAGCTTGATTTTTGGTGTTTGCAGGTTGAACACTCATGCAGTTTTAGAGCCATTCGTGATTGCAACAAACAGACAACTGAGTGTGGTGCATCCAATTTATAAACTTCTCCAGCCTCACTACCGTGACACAATGACCATTAATGCATTGGCTAGGGAACTTCTTGTTAATGCTGATGGGATTATAGAGAAGACATTTTCCACCGGGAAATATTCAATGGAGTTGTCATCAGAAGTTTATAAGAGTTGGAATTTCTTGGAGCAAACACTTCCCAATGATCTCAAGAAAAGGTATATAGTCAACTATTATAAAACCATGATGGAATAAATCCTCTGTTAATTTCTTGCTAATAATATGCTTTTGTTTTATATATATTCAGAGGAATTGCAGCTGATGATGCAAGTTCTGAACATGGTCTTCGCTTACTGATAAAAGACTACCCATTTGCCGTTGATGGGTTGAAAATCTGGTTTGCAATTGAGAAATGGGTGAGGGACTATTGCTCTTTCTACTACAAATCAGACGAAATGGTTCAGCAAGATCCTGAACTTCAAGCCTGGTGGAAAGAACTTCGAGAGGTTGGTCACGGTGACTTGAAAGATCAACCATGGTGGCCTAAAATGTAAACTCGAGAAGAACTGATAGAATCTTCCACCATAATCATTTGGATAGCTTCGGCACTCCATGCTTCCGTCAACTTCAGACAATACGCTTATGCAGGCTATGGCCCCAATCGTCCAACAATAAGTCGAAGGTTGATGCCCGAAAAAGGCAGTCCCGAATATGCTGAAATTGAGAAAAACCCTGAAAGAGCTTTCTTTCGAACAATGGCTTCACAATTACAAACTTTTGAAGGAATGTCCGTGGTTAAAATTCTGTCGAAACATGCATCAGATGAGGTGTATTTAGGACAACCGGATTCCCCAGAATGGACGAGTGATTTAAAACCATTAGCAGCTTTAGAGGATTTCCAAAAGAGACTTGTTGAAATTGAGAAAGAAATCACAAAGATGAACAAAGATATGAGATTGAAGAATCGTGTCGGTCCAGTGAATGTTCCTTACTCTTTGCTCTATCCAAGTGGTGATGTCGGACTTTCTGGCAAAGGAATTCCTAATAGCATCTCAATCTAAAACGATGAAGTAAAGGGCGCATCTCAATTTCCTTACTATATATGAATAAGTGTGATGGTATGAAATTCTTCTCTTTTAACCTGCTGCCATTGAATGTTAGAAAATAAAAGTGTGTCAAGGTTTTTCTTCTTTTTAAGCACAATAACCACATGGGAGATGTCCTCTTTTGGACTTCATCAATACCACACTATGCTCTAGATGGGAACTTTATATCACTAAGCTTTTATGATGTAATGTTTGTTTGATTTCATGTTTGTTAGCTTCTTTATAAGCTACTTGTGGTCTGTATTTTGTATTCTGTTGCAATTTGCTGCACTTGGATAAATAAACTCGTTTACAAATAAAAAAAAAAAGATGTTTATGCATCTTGGGTTCATAATTATTGTAATCTTTTCTTTTTCTTGGTTGTGCCCATAAGGATATCTTAACGTACTATATATATATATGAAATCTTTTCTACAATTTCGAATAAACTTTTCAATGTTTTCCCAACATTCGATAAGCCAGCTTGAACTAATGTCTAAGAATATGAATACTCTCTCTGTTTGAAATAATTATCATCTCCTAATTCTTATGCAAAAGTATAATTAAATGAGTAAATTGACCCTTTATTATATAATAATATAACCAAGAATATAATATATAAATCATTAATACACTCAACTTTCACCCTCTTTTCTTAAAATAAAAATATGTTTGGCTAATGAAGTACAATAATGTAAATGGACAAGGTAAAATTAGAAATAAAAGGTGTTTTTTTAGGTAGAAATAAAATATTACTTAATACTTCAAACGACCAATTCCATAAGGTATATATGTAATCATATATATATCTGCTTAGTTCACAGTTCTCCTATTGGTAAAGCCCAATCTAATTCTGAATGGTATTTTTTTTTTTGGATTGTTGTCAACGTTGGAAGAGTCAAAGTGTCAAAGTTGATTTATTTACCAGCTGGGAGAAGGAAAACTAAATCCTAACCAAAACAGGAAATTACAGACTTCAATTGCCTTCCTAACGTAACGTATATTGTTTCAAATTACGAAATCCCACTTTAGCAAGGAGGCAAGGACTCTACGGGCTATAAATAAAATTAAGTGTTGTTAGTACGAAAGAAAGATCAATTCAATTCAGCCTTTTTACAAAAGTTTTCTCTCTGGAAGTTGGCTATAGCACAAACATCAAAGGGTTCGACTTCATCACCGGAGATACCGAAAGGTATATTTAATTCTATCCCCGATTGGATTGGCTTTATCTTCATAATAAAGATCCAGCTGGATCGAAATCGAAATTTATATTTTCCTGTATTTCGTCAAATCTAATTATTTCTCTAAAGAGAGTTAGGGACATGTCAAGAAGAAGCACTATGGACGATTTGCCTGATGATTTGGTGAATCAGATTCTGGTAAGGTTGCCTGTGAAATCCATCCTTCGCTTCAAAGGCGTTTCAAAAACTTGGCGCTCTCTCTTCCAAAACCCCAGATTTGTTTCTGAATATCATCTTAATGTCAAAAAGAAGAAGAGTAGCCATCTTCTCATCACCACCCTAAACCGTGAATACATATATATATACGAGGACCGTTTGTGGTTGTTGCATGATCAAACACTTGTTCCTTACCAAGATTTATTCCCGCCAATGCCGTCTCCTCCATCTATCAAAAGTCCTTATTTAAGTGCTGTTAGTATCCATGATGGATTGCTTTGTTTATAACTCTATGGAATCCTGCCACGAGACAATTTAGACATGTTCCCAAAATATGTCATAAAACCACGGCATATGTTTGTCACCGTTATACTGGATTTGGATCGGATTCATCGTCGTCAAGTACTGAATACAAAGTGATTCGATGTTATGGTTATTATTATTCAGAAAGCGAAGCGCCAGCTCGACATTATTTCGTCTACAGGGTGAGCAGAAATTCATGGAGAGAATTAAAAGGGAAACGTGTCGAAGCAGCTAACGCAATAGAACATATTCCTTATGTATCCAGAAGCAATGCATGTGTAAATGGTGTTCATTACTGGGTGGGAAATAAAAGAGAGGGTGGTGATTTATCTATCCTTGCATTTCACTTCAGCACCCAAGTTTTTAAATCCATAGATTTTCCATTAATATCTGAAAGATCACAAACAATGGAAGCTCTACTGCGCTTACCTAATGAGGATCGAATTTCTTTGTGGATTCCGCCCAACAATACAGGTGATATTGGTGATGTTTGGTTGTTGAACAAGGGTGATAAGCGACAATATTTTTGGACCAAGCTACTTCGGATTAATGACCATTTTCCTCAAGTTGGAAGAATGTTAAGGTTTTGGAACAACAAGGTATTTGATCATATTAGAATTAATTTGGGCGGCCGAGTATTGCTTTGCAATCTTGAGATTGAGAAATTGGAAGATATGGAGATCAAAATGGAGGAAGATTGCGATCTTGCCGGGATTTACACTTATGAAGAGAGTCTGTTTCCTCTCACATATGGAAATAGAAATTAATTGGCTTATTGCTTAAAAAGGCCCTTGAACTTACACAAAACGACCAAATAAGTCCCTGAACTCTAATTGCAGTCAAATAAGCCCCTGAACTTACACAAAACGACCAAATAAGTCCCTGAACTCTAATTGCAGTCAAATAAGCCCTTGAACTCTTTAAAAAGGCCAAATAAGCCCTTTTCTGATGGCTAAATGTTGAAATAAGCTATAAACGACGATAATATCATTTTTCTATCAAATTTAACGTGTACGCATGAGAAACATTTGTTTTCATTTAAGAATTCTCTAATTTATAAAAATTTGTTACGTATGTGTTTTAATTTGTTGGAATTGTGTATGTTGATCCTTATTTGAGAAAATCTTGAAACGTTTAGTCCTTATTTCAGCATTTAGCCATCATAAAATGGCTTATTTGGCCTTTTTAAAGAGTTCAGGGCTTATTTGGCTGCAATTAGAGTTCATGGGCTTATTTGGCCATTTTATGTAAATTCAGGAACCTTTTTGAGCAATAAGCCATATATTTATGCATGCATGCATAAATTTTCCTTCCTTTATTCTTTAAAAATTGTGTTAGTATTATTTAAGAGTGGCAGAGTGAGAGTAGCTCGAATAGTCTGCCAACAGTAGATGAGTTCGGGACTTAAGTAAATGTAAATATATACTCCCAATGCATGCATAAATATCCTATTCCTTACATTCATCTTTGAAATTCTTTTTATTTTAGAGATTCTTATTATTTCAGAGCATGAGTAGCTCAAGGAATCTGCTGATAGTTAATGGGTTTGGAACTAGGACATGTGACTCTTTTCCCCAAAAAACTCGAGATCTTGCTTAAGGGGAACAAGTGTCAAACCACTTGAACCAACCACTTGTTGATTGTTCAATTACTACTTAGTACTTACTAGACCTAATTCATGAAAATATAGAGTATATATCTAAATCAAATTACTCCCACTTGATGCCAAAAAAAAAATCAAATTACTCCCACAAAGATTTTGTCTTTTTTTTTTTTTCTTTTTAGGATTTCTCGAAAGGGTATATAATTGTTTTCTTTTGAATTTATGATAAAATAGTACTAGTAAAAGAAGTGAAAGGCCATTAGTTGGGCCTCTTCACCCAAAATTTGCAAAGTGGACATCATACTGAAAAGGAAAGCCAACTAAGCTTTGGGTCTCAGCTGAAAAACTTACCCAAAATCAGCCGTAATTAACACTAATAAATAAATAATTGCTATTGCTAGCTGCTACTATTATATGTTTATATTGACTTTTTTTTGCTACTATATGTTTATGAGTGATGGTCCTATGGACTCGAGTCCGTGGGAGTTACCACGTAATCGAGGCTAAATCACACGTTTGATCAAATATTCATGTGAATTTCAAGTTTACTCATATAGTATCTTAAATGAATTTTAGTTTGGAATGTGAAATTTTTTAAAATTTTGTATTTATTGAGGTAGAAATTCAACATAAAGTTTTTGTACAAAATAAATTTTTCTTTTGTTCAATTAAGGACCTTAATAATTAAGATACAATTCGAGCATGAAGTTTAGCTTAAAAAATTTTATTTATTTATTTTATGGGTAGATATAGACTTTTAAACATTGGGTTTACTTAAAATTCATATGAATATTTGATCATATATGTGATTTAGCCTCGATTACGTGGTAACTCCCACAAATTCGAGTCCATAGAACCATCACTCTATGTTTATTGACTTTTTCTTTTAGATAATATGTTTATCGACTTAATAAAAATAAAGAAGAAGAAGAAGAAGAAGAAGAAGAAGAAGAAGAAGAAGAAGAAGAAGAAGAAGAAGAAAGAGTCGTATATATATGTCTTTTTGGTTCAAAGTCATCATAATATATATTGAGGTGAGTGGTGGTGATGTTAATAAAAAGGCAAGTTGATGTTAGGTTTAATTTTAAAGAGCCGATCAAAGTACGCACAGAAAGTAAAAGCCAAATTAAGGACTTATCATCTAATAGCTAGTTGATGCGAATGAATTAGGCATATTATTTATGGATTGTATGGACCGTCAGAAATCCATTCGAAAGGGTGTGTAACGTTTTGGATTTTGGGCCTGAAGTTTTTGCTGGTGGGTCAACTTAAACAGGGCATAACTTTCAAACCGTAAGTCGGTTTGACTATTATAATACATTTTCGGAAAGGGTTTCGAGTCTCCTACAACGTGGTGAACAGCTAAAGCGGTTTAACGTTTCGTTTAGGGCCTAAAAAGCCCATTACAGTTTTCTGTCGCGAGTTTTAGTTTTTATCGCTTTTGTTATTTTGGCCCGTTTGGACTGTTTTTGGGCTTTCTTTATTTTTATTTAATTTTCGTTATTTCCTGAGACTATTTAAAGATTGTAAACCCTAAATTTGAGGTTAATCAATCATTCGAATAATTTTATCAAATTTATCTTCTCTGAGTTTTCTCTGAGTTTATTGTGTGTTTCTGGATTGAACACGTTCCGCTGCGTCACTAGTACTCTTTTTGTCGTGCAACTTCACCATAATTGCCTCCTCCATTTGATTAATCATTAATTTAGCATTAATTTTTTTTAGGTAAATTTAGCATTAATTGTTTAAACAAAGTAACCTTTGTTTTCATTTTCATAAGTATAATTAATGTTACTACTTCTACTTTCTATCTTATATATATATTTAAAACAATTTACACTACAAGTATGGTAACTCTTTAAATGTTGAGGGCTCCAAATCTCGACAAGTGTCATGTCCAGTTAATCGACATGTGTCTCTAAATAATTCTAATATTCATTATTGATTTAAAAAAATTTGGTTTGTATTTATTAAAACAAAAGATAGTTTCTCTCACAAATTTTTTAAGATTTTAATTGAAAAGTAAATAATTCTAACTATTGACTTTTTTTTTGGTAAATAAATTATTAACTATATATCTTATATATAAGTCTTTACTATATTTAGAGAAACAACCATATAAATTTATAAGGCATTCCTTTTGGTAATAAATTTTTATATTGTATTTAAAAATAATTATTATTTAAAATGAATTTATATAAGATATACATATATTTATTTTTAGCATATTTAAATTAAATTAATTAGTAATATTTTAATTCCATTTTTTTATATATATTAATATTATTTACGTAATTCAATCATAATTTTTGTATTTAAGAATATATTTATTAATTATTACATGTCTAAAATTAAATAAATTATTTTTATTTAATTTTTAAAATATCTAAATGAAACTAATCAATTATTATTAAAATAAATATTTTAATTCATTTCTTTTTATACGTAATCAATTCAAATGTTTGAATTAGTGTTATGAAACTTTTTTTTTAGAGAAGTGTTAATGATATGAGAGAATTTTATTTGATTTTAAATTCTCAAACAATTAGTTTTAATGAATTTTCCCTGTTTTTAAGGACTTGATTAATTTGATTTGAATGTTTCAAAACAAAATCAATATATAAAGAAAATTACTACAGCAAACACGTTTTATGTTTTATTGCCAAAAAAACACGTTTTATGTTGATAATTCCTATACTACCATAAATAACTCTCAATTACAGTATTGATGAGCTAATCATTAATTAATTCCTTTCAATAAAATGAACAATTAAGGTTGAAGAGAGAGTTTCTTCAAAAAAAAAAAATTGAAGAGAGACTTTCCTGTAAAGTCCAAATTAACTAATTATGGAGCAATTATGTGAGAGAAAAATTACGTGCTCAATTTTTTTTTTGGAAAATTTACGTGCTTATTTATATAGGAAAGTTCTTATCAATTTTTTCTTACATAAAACCGTTAGTTGCCATAATTAATTGAATTCTATAATATTCAATTTAATTGGCATTAATTTCATTTGATTTGCCTCAATTAAATTTGATTTCACATGCATTTTACCTTAAATAGTGATTTTCTCTCCTATATAAATGCTACAAGTTCTCTTGGAGGTGCCACACCAATTTTCATTCAGATCTCTCTTAAACCATACAATTTTTTCTACTATTCTCTTTAGTCACTTTTCCAAATGTATTTTTGCCTATATCGTTTTATTTTTCTTGACAAAATTCTTATTCTTTTTTTTTTTTAGAAAATTCTACTTTCATCTCATTCGTTATTTAAAGGTATTTCTTCTCTAATTTATGGAACACCCACAATTATTAGAATGACTTCAATATACAAATGATTCTAATATATTATAGATTTCATAGCAACTCCAAATATCACTTCATTATTTTGTTTTTATATATAAATATATATATATATATATATTTATGAGTGTGTGTGTGTGTTTTCATATTGATTTTTGCGTAGTATTTTCTGTGACATTTAGAAGGTAGTAAATTTTTTTATAAACTCTTTGGCCAAACTTAGTTTTATTAGAACATCAAATTTGGTTATTTGGCTGTAATTTCTTTTTCTTTTTTTTTTAAATAAATTTACCTTTCAAATATTTTGTGTTAATATTAGCACATAAATTACTCCCAATATTTACATTTATTTCCATTATTCAAACATTTTTTTTTTTTGCAAAAATGCTAAGTCAATTGTAATAGATGTTCAATTTTCTTTCATCTTGAAATAATTCCACTCATCAAATTTGACTTCAACAGTTTCAAATCCCAATATCAAATTAGCATTATTGATATCTTCTATGAATTATCTTTTCTATGTTAATATATGTAGCGACAATTACTCAATTAAATTTATTTCTTAATATTATTTTGTTTTAAATTTGAAAAGTATATAGTATAGCCTTGCTTTGATGTATATATTGATATATACGTATGGTAATCCTTTTTTTATGCCATTTTCTCTAAATGCATACTCTCTCTTAATTATGAACTTAAATTAAATATATACTATTTGCATTTGACCAATTATTTCTTAAAGCTAATATTCATGTAGGAGTATTACTTAAAAATTATTAAGATATCAAATGCAAAAGCAGCTTTTCATTGGGAATATAATAGATCAAATGAAATGCAATGATTTAAGGAAAGGATTTACCCGTAGTACACTTTCTATTATTTAAATAGTATTTTCTCCCTAATTTTATCAATAAAAATAATAATGTAGTTGATAAGAAGAGTAATATTGAAAAAGAAAATAAATGCTCTATTGGTTATCCAAAGTGAAAGATATTGTGGATCGGACCTAGATCATTCATTGTGTATGGTAACTAATATTAAAAACAAAAGGAAATGAAGAAAAATTGAATAGAAGCAAAAATGGGTCAAAAATCTATTATTCTTCTCTAATTTATGGAACACCCACAATTATTAGAATGACTTCAATATACAAATGATTCTAATATATTATAGATTTCATAGCAACTCCAAATATCACTTCATTATTTTGTTTTTATATATAAATATATATATATATATATATTTATGAGTGTGTGTGTGTTTTCATATTGATTTTTGCGTAGTATTTTCTGTGACATTTAGAAGGTAGTAAATTTTTTTATAAACTCTTTGGCCAAACTTAGTTTTATTAGAACATCAAATTTGGTTATTTGGCTGTAATTTCTTTTTCTTTTTTTTTTTAAATAAATTTACCTTTCAAATATTTTGTGTTAATATTAGCACATAAATTACTCCCAATATTTACATTTATTTCCATTATTCAAACATTTTTTTTTTTTTGCAAAAATGCTAAGTCAATTGTAATAGATGTTCAATTTTCTTTCATCTTGAAATAATTCAACTCATCAAATTTGACTTCAACAGTTTCAAATCCCAATATCAAATTAGCATTATTGATATTTTCTATGAATTATCTTTTCTATGTTAATATATGTAGCGACAATTACTCAATTAAATTTATTTCTTAATATTATTTTGTTTTAAATTTGAAAAGTATATAGTATAGCCTTGCTTTGATGTATATATTGATATATACGTATGGTAATCCTTTTTTTTATGCCATTTTCTCTAAATGCATACTCTCTCTTAATTATGAACTTAAATTAAATATATACTATTTGCATTTGACCAATTATTTCTTAAAGCTAATATTCATGTAGGAGTATTACTTAAAAATTATTAAGATATCAAATGCAAAAGCAGCTTTTCATTGGGAATATAATATATCAAATGAAATGCAATGATTTAAGGAAAGGATTTACCCGTATTACACTTCCTATTATTTAAATAGTATTTTCTCCCTAATTTTATCAATAAAAATAATAATGTAGTTGATAAGAAGAGTAATATTGAAAAAGAACTAATTTTCAAAAAATGGACACGTGTCAACTCTACAAGCCGCTTGTGGAGTCCAAAATTTACACCGCCGGTGTATCATATAATCACCCATATAAAAATTAGAGTTGTGTTAAAATATATACACTTTCAGTTCCAATATATTAAGAACTAATTCATTCAAGCAAAGTCAATTGCAATTGTAAAAAAAAAAACAGTTTTATATTTGACATAATTTACTCTCTCCATTCCTAACTAATAATCATTTAGGAGAGATCTTTTGTTCTTGATTATAATTAATTTTATAGTGGTTTTATGCAAA